>LQNS02277221.1:7900918-7920730 GCA_001587735.2 Parhyale hawaiensis | reverse complement strand
GTATTGGGCTTCCCGGTGTTGCAAATGCTTCATTTGGGTTGTATTACCTGTCCGTGGGAGCCCAAGCGTGAAGTTTTAATAATAATAATAATAATAAAAGGCGTGTTGCAATCAAAGGCGGGTTGCAATCAAAGGCGGGTTGCAATCAAAGGCGTGTTGCAATCAAAGGCGTGTTGCAATCAAAGGCGTGCTGCAATCAAAGGCGTGCTGCAATCAAAGGCGGGTTACAATCAAAGGCGGGTTGCAATCAAAGGTGTGTTGCAATCAAAGGCGGGTTGCAATCAAAGGTGTGTTGCAATCAAAGGCGGGTTGCCATCAAAGGAAGGTTGCAATCAAAGGCGTGTTGAAATCAAAGGCATGTTGCAGTCGGAGGCGTGTTGCAATCAAAGGCGGGTTGCAATCACCGTAAAGACCATGGGAGACGCTGGCCGAGACGCAAAATAACATAAAATATATATGAGGATAATTTGTATCTTAGCAATTTCTGTATCACGATATGTTGAGCGTTGGGTAACACAGCTAACTCTGAGGTTCACATCTTCAAATGCCATTAATAACGACCTGGAGATATGTTCACTTCGTATCGTGTACAGCAGCTCCAGCGCCTTACTGCATACAATATTCCGTCTCTGGCTCTCTCTCTCCTTTCAAGCTCAATTTTTTGTCCCTAACTTCTCAGTAACTGACTGACGGCCTAATGGACTATCACAATTTTCAGTCGCCACATCAACTAAAACCGTAAAACAGCTTGTGGCGACCGAAAATTGTATTAGGGTAATGACAGTCCAACAATCAGGGATCCTCGTACAAGATAAGAATACTCTAGCTGTAGGTGATGTGACGGGGCTTTGTAGGAGCTTTTACCTGACGTGTTTGGTTTCCAATCTTTCGTGAGAAATTGTTACACTGAATACGACTGTAATAAAAATAGTGCTAATTACAAAATTGCTCACTCTCACTAATGAGACATGAAATAAGGCTTGAACGTTCACATGGCATACGAAGAACCTATTTCTGCTCGCATATGTTGAACCCTGTTCCCGACATCTGTTTCGTTTTCTTCAACATTTTCGTCTGGAGGATGTTTGTTCGGTCACTACACAGTTGTTGATGTCTTGTTAAAATATAGCGAATGTTGACATAAGGAGAAATGCAGGATGTAAGGCATCCTAATCAGCACAGCGCCAGCGAGATAAGCTAATCCAATGAGCTTTACCTTGTCCAGAACTTACGTCACGAACGTTTGTTTCGCTACTTTAAATCGAGTTTCAGACGTCAGTCACAAACCGACTACCGTTGAGACGGCCTCAAGTTCAGTCGTGCACAAAGGCCTCACTACGTCACTGGTGCCGTGTATAGGCACGTGTTTCCTTTCCGTACTCAACAGCGTTACGCCGAGCACTCCTCTCTGGCAGGTAGCTTCTCTGTCGGTCCAATACTTAATGGCAAGTTTTATTTAATCAAAAGCACAAAAAGTTTAGATACCCAAGGCCTTTCATACCATCTCTTCAAGATGAAGTCACCCTTTCACTGTACGCTGATGACGTTCAAATAGAGATACCTCGCTCACTAGACGAACCAGTTTGCGCCCACAAAAAGCAAGAGTATTCTTGAGCAGCTAAAGGACTGGAAGGAGAAAAATTACCTCAAGCTCAATCGTGATAAAACATTTGTTTCCCCTCACTTTTGACGCTGCTACCTTACGGCCTGTTGAACTTGTGAAGACTGGGCAAAGAACTAAATTTCGATGCAGAAAAATTGTGTAGAACAGTTAACGTAACCCTTATCTTCTAACCCAGCACAAAGCACTCATTAGATGAAAAAGCACGGCTTCTACTCCCATTACAACCATACTGCAGTATAGTCTGGGACAGAATTTTATAAAAACCTTACAGATCTGCAGTAACCTCCCAATATTATTCTACAAATAGTTGCCACTGGCAAATTTCAAAAAGGTGACCATATGAGTCCTTTTCTCGAAATACTGGAGTGACCCCGAATAAAAATTTAGCTGAAACTTGATGCAGTCATGCATGTATTTCCTACTTTGTATATCCTGTCAGTTCTGCCGACACAGTTCCATTTCCTCGCAATTATATGAGCTCCAGCAGGCACATCTCTCAGAATAATGACAATCTACCGACTACGTACAGACGTCTTTAACTTGATAAAAAGGACTTTTTATATTTGGAGCCCTCTTGGGGAATGACCTACCGACAGAACGGAAAACCTCGCTTCGAGCCTCGCCCAAAATTACTCCCTGCAAAATAGGTTGCCTACAACACTTTAATTGTAGGTAACTTGTTTCGAGCCAACAGCGTCTTTTCGCTGTGCTTATCACTTACTAATGTTATATGTGAAGTATAGTTCTCAAGCTTGTGTGCAGCAATTAATCGTCCACATGCTAGTCTGGTGTACTTCCAACGTATGTAGCATTAATCTCACCGTAGTTCACTCTTCAGCTAATGTCTCCTAAGTAGCGACATCCGTGAAGATATCTAATCAATCGTACTAACCTCATTTTTTCTTTTGTTGGGAACTATGTAGAAGCTTGCATTTTAGGTACCAGTTTTATTGTATGACTACGCGATTTCTTATTACCTCCGCCAACGAGGTTATGTTTTCGTCGTGTTTGTCTCTCTGTTTGTCTGTTTGTTGGTGTGTCTGTCTGTCACCAAGATAACTCAAAAAGTTCTGAACCGATTTGCACGAAATTTACAGGGATTGTTAGATATGATAGGAGGAACAGATGATTAACTTTTGGTGAAGATATAGGCCATCCGTTTGTTTGTTTGTATGTCTGCCTCATTTTTCTCAATGCCATAGCTCTAAAAGTTCTGGATGGATTTTTATGAAACCAACACGAGTTGTTAGGTATATAACAATGAGTAAGTAAATGACCAAATTTTGGTAATGATCCGTTCCTTCGTTCGTTTGTCACTGTTTTTAATTTTGTGCTTGTTAGCGCAATAACTCAAAAAATAATGAATGGATCTTTATGAAATTTATACGGTTTGTTAGTAATGTTGAAAGACGTAATGATTAAATTTTTGTGCAGATCGGTTTGTTCGTTTGTATGTTTGACTTATGTTTGTCATAACGTTTGTTAGCAGTATAACTCAAAAAGTTATGAACGGATGTTCACGAAAACTGCACAAGCTGTTATTAATATCAAAAGACACAAATGATTAGATTTTGGAGTTTATACAAAGAAATTTATGGTTTCAGAGCCAATTAGAGTTTTTTGCTACCGTTGACTCGCTTGACGGAGGTATGCGCTCTCAGAGTGCTCTAGTTCTATGAATGGCGTCTCTTTTGTTGCACTTTCTAGAACAAGTGGAACTTTGCAGAGAAGTACCACGGGCAAGGTTTTTGTACGATTGTGTAGAGCAGGGCTTCCTAGTTAAGGTTGCGAGATACCTAACCTTTAGCGGGTGCAAAATCTTGGATTATTTTCATGTAATTCGAAAATGAACATATATTTACGACGCAAATTTGCCTTGAATATTATACTATATCAACATATGAGTTGATAGGTCGAGTATATCGTTAGATCCTCAATTGCGTTTCATAGTACCGCTACCTGCTACTCAGTTGATAGGCCTTACTCTAAATGGTGTCCTGTGGTGAACTCATTTTACAAAATAAGCAGTAACAGTGTTAAGAAATGAATAGCTTCACCTAGTGGAGAACTAAATTATATTATAATAATATAAAATTCAGAAAGAATGTGAAACGCTTCTCCTGGGTAATTCGATCATAAGCACTCATTATGAAGGAAGCTGCAGTGTCCATTGGATTTTCGGGCGCCCCGTAAAGTTGTCATTGCGCGAAGAAAGACTGGTAACAAGGATCACAGTTTGTCACTTCTCATGATGATCTTAATAACATTATGACCGAAGTAGTTTCAATCTTCAAACAAAGTTCTACTAAATATAAAACTGCTATTAAACTACCAAACTAAGAAGGAAGAGAATAGAACATGACGCGTTATGTCACTGCATTGGTGCACACTGTTACGATACTCGTAACTTTAAGAAGCGTTTGAGGCGAATCCTGTTAACGTATCATAACAATTTCAAGCTTGCAGCAACTTCTATTGCCTACCCACGAACGACTACAAAAATTTTTTCTCCTGATGATTTCAAAATGTTGTTAAAATCAACCACGAAATATCTTGTGCTTGTACATTGATTCTATTCATAGAGAACCTTCTTACTTCAGCATCAACGTATAAAACCAAGTTATTCCCATCAGTTCTTCTACATAGTCAGTCCTTGTCGGGTTAAGAGGTTAGGAACTTAAAAGGCCTTAATTCCTCCATTACCGAGAAAAAATAAATTATTTTTCTTTCTTCTTACTTCTCCATATCTGTTTCCTTCAAATGTGTGTGACTGACTCATTTTTAGGAGTCTTGGCAAATATTTTCTACATAACCAGAAGGCGCCATCGTTGAAGAAAATAATCAGCAAACATAGTGCAGGTTGGGTCACCAAACATTGCTAGTACGTACCGGTCCTACGCCTCTGACCTACCTTACGTATGCGGCTTCTTTGGAGACTGGAGATGGGCAATAGGTACGTCACGCTGCCGGGGGGAGGGGGAGGGGTGGCACGCTATAGAATCCACACGCTCAACGGATACATACGCGGACATCACGCTTGCACGTGATCGCCATTACAATGTGAAAGTCGGTACCCAAGCTACTCTTGCATGACGAGCGAGCTGCACGTGCGCTCGTAAGTTGAGTGTACGATTGCACAGTGAGCCACTGGCATTACTTCCACGATAAAGAACTACCGACAGTTACGTAGAACTGGCTCAACTAATTTCATGAGAGTGGCAACTGGGAAAGATCCCAAAGCAAGAGTGTTTTCCGCAAGAAATCCGCTCCAGAGCCAATTGGTAACATTCGCTATCTGGCATACGGCGTGTGTAAACAGAGCAGCGAGCCGAGACTGGTAGTGGTGCGTTAGGACTGACAACACACTCGTGGATTGCCGGTTGGATGAGATGCAGGCCAATGTCTGATAAGCCGTCAGTGAGAGCTTGAAGTCAGTGCAGAAACAGGTGGTCCACATCGATTTATTTCGTGAGCCATTTTTTTTTTCTACTGGATTTTGTAATTAAGGGACAATAGTTTTCCAGAAACGGTGCTTGCGCTATCAAGTTTTGTTTTCGACTTGGGCACAATGCGACTGAAACCTCTAAACAACTCCAATAGGTCCACGGAGGCAGTGTTTTATCAAAGGCCAGGTTTTTCGATGTTTTAGGGCGTTCTCGGAATGCCGATATTGGACAGTCCATGAACAGGTTGAAGGTTTTCAGTTGCAGGAAATGATAAAATGTCGAAAAAGTCCCTATTCTTAATTGCGCCTTGTGATACGTGACTCGCAGTTAGCATGATCGGGAAAAGTTGAATGTTATACAAACAACCGCGTGTAGAAGTTTGTTCAATAAAATCGCAATGAAGAATATGAAGAACACTTGAGCGCCGCATTACGGCCGCAGTTCGCCCTGTTCCACAGCGGCTTTCATTTAATGACTGTTTAAGAAGCAAAGACTTTACTGACGCTCTCCAACTGCCTTATTAGTCTCACTTAGAAGAAGACAAAACAGAATTATTAGTTGAACAGAAAAGTTGCAACGCACCGGCCTCCGTAATTTATTAAGATAGCTATCTCTTACAAAGCTCTTCTCTCATGGAGAAGAAGGCTATCATACAGACGGATGTACAAACTGACCGTCACATCAAAAAACTAGAGCATTCTGAGAGCGCATACTTTCGCCAAGCAAAGTAATGTCCCGAAAAATTCAAATTGGTCCTGAAATTAGGAGTTTTTCTTTATTATCTCCAAAATTTGGTCATTTGTTCCTCCTCATAGTAATAACAGCTTCTGTAAATTTTTGTTGACCCGTTCGTAACTTTTTGAGTTGTGTTCTCACAAACATTGGTCAAACACACAAACTGACAAACCTATTATCACCGAAATTTTCTCATTCGTGTCTTTTATCATGTTAAACAATTCATGCAAATTTGAAATTTCATGAATATCGGCCCGTAACTTTTTGAGTTATGTTACTGACATACATAAAAAGAAACATAGAGACAAACAAACGGACAAACAGATCAACACAAAAATTTGTCCGTTGCTCCTAGTAACTTATAACAACTCCAGCAAATTTAATGAAGATCAGTCTATAAATTTTTTAGTTATGCTACCGAGAAAACAGAGGCAGAGAAATAAACAAACAGCTGGACAGATCTTCAACACACAATCATTTGTTCCGCTTAACATACCTACAAATTCCTGTAAATATCATAAAAATCAGTTCATAACATTTGGTGTTATCTTGGTGACGGACAAAGTGACAAACAAACTCGACAAAAAAATGACCTCCTCGGCGGATGATAAAGCAAGGATAACTATTTTATTTAGTCGCTCGAAGGCTACAGTCACACTGAGCCTATATGGAAAAGCTACACACTTCAGAAAGAGCGGTAACTGTTAGAATTTTGACTACACATGTAGTATAAAATGTGCTATCTAAACACAGCACAGATTTAGAAGAAATAGATAGAATTACGGGCAAATAAATGGAGGAAAACAGGACAGGCCGTACCTTTGCAGCGAAAATAAGGAAAACGCTGTAACTGCAGTATTTTTCTGACTTCGCTTTTCTTCTTTATTATACCTATAATTTCATGTTTTCCTAATGTCACCCATTTTTAGCCTCGAAATTAACATGATGCGTTAGTTGATTCGCAATATCCCTGTGTGTGTACTGTGAACCTATTGCTATCATAGAGCGTTGTACAGAATGTAGGTCGTGAAGTAGAATAGTGCTATAAATTTGCTCCCTAATCTGTAGGGCTCATTGCGATCTTTTAATCTAGTTTTCTCAACAAGTATTTTAATAGAATTATTGCATGAAAAAAATAAAATTCCTACGGGGAGAAATATATATTCTTTCTCATTTTTCTAGAACGAACAGTAGGTTATGAAGTAGACATGTACATTCAATTCTTAACCTAGCGTGTAAGACTCATTGCTTATTGTTTTACACTGGTGTACTGCACATGTATTGTAATAGAAGTATTGTATGAATATCTTCCTACGGGGAAAAATAAATGTTTTTGAATTTGAATTGAATTCGAATTTGAAATTAACATGGGTTAGTTGAGTCACAATATACCAATGGGTGAACCTATTGCTGCCATAGACATAGAGCGTTGCACAGAATGTAGATTGTGAAGTAGAATAGTGCTATAAATTTGCTCCCTAATCTGTAAGGCTCATTGCGATAACGTTTTACACCAGTTTACTAAACACGTATTGCAATAGTATTATTGTATGAAAGCCTTCCTACGGGAAGAAATGCATGCTTTTTCTATCCTTCTTTCTTTCTTTCTTTCTTTCTTTCTGTAACAAATTTGAAGAAACACCGCAACTCTGCAGAACTTGGCAGAAACCGTAGAGTAATTTTGATGTGATTAATTTATTTATTTTTCATAAAATGTGGCCGATAAGCTAAGCACGACTACGTCGAGTGGTGGGCGCTTGTGGCCCAGCCACAACACATCAGTGGGTCGCCAATGGCCGCAGACGCCCACCTCGGACCATTTTTGTGTATTGTGACTCAACTAACACATGTTCAAAAACATTTATCTCTCTCGGTGGTGAAGTGACAACGGTTCAGCTTCGCATCAACGGAGGCGCGGGTTCGCTTCCCCGGACGGCACGCAACGGATTTACACTGCGTGGAGCACTCCAGCATCGAGAGGCCAGGCGATGCATGATGAGGGATCCTAAATTGACTCTCAGCACGGACTGCTTCTCCTGCTCTTGACACTACTGGATCTTCAAAAAACTAGAATTAAGGCAAAAAGTAAACCTCGATAGGCGTATCCATTGTACCCTGTATACGAGATAATAAATGATATTTGTTTGTTTGTTTTTCCGAAACATCCGTTGTCCAATAATACAGCTGAGCGCTGCAACGCCATCGCAGTCCAGAAAGCGAAGTCGTCCCTCAAACTCTTTTTAGAATGCGTTTTCTATAGCGAAAATAAAGAATGCGACTTTTATGAGTAACTGTATGGAAATATTCTGCTGAATAATAATTTGTGATTTACTGGCAACAGGAGATGAACAGCTACAAAAAAAAAATATCCACACATTTGCTTTTTCAATTCTAAGAAAGTTAGTTATAACGAAAGGTTAATATTCGTCCTATCCCCAGCCGAGTAATAGGATAAGAAGGACTCAACTTACGAACGCGGCCTCCAGCGCGGCCCTGTGCACGGCTCTTTTTGGCGGTGACCGTTTAACTCATCCCCAAATGAGTTTATTTGTCTACGTCGATGTGACGTCATTGTTAAATGTGTTAAGGCCTGTCTACACGTTAGTGTTTTGAACGTGTTCACAAATGCAATCGTCCGAATGATTTGTAGCGTTGCTGTAGACACAGTTGTGTGTAAGCCACATAAAGTTATTAAAATGTTAGCCGTCAAATCAGTTTGCTCGGCTCTTGTCACTAAGCAACTTACGGATATCCCTTTAAATTTGCAGTGAAATAAACCTCAGAAAAGTGTAACTTTCTTCTGTTTTTACTGCACAGTAACGCATTCGGACGTTTGAATGAATAAACATGTTCAAAAGGCTAATGTGTTGACCGACCTGAACATTTAGCTTACCCGGCGTAAGAGAAGCGAGGACGTTACAATCATCTCTGGAGATTTTATGAGGTTGGTCAGGTCAGGTTATAGTGCATGTACGCTAATACAGTAAAGTCCCACACAACGCGTACTTTTGTACTCGCGCTATACGGTTACCATCATAACGAAATCTAAAAATCTAAAACCCACAGAAAACGTGGGTTAGGAATTTAAGAGAAACAGTACCCAAGTTATTGGGGTAACTGGAATAACCTCGAACAAATATGCATATTTATTCAACAAGAGCATACATTGAGTTCTATACAATAACAGTATTATTTTACTGTTAGCTAATAATGAAATAGCAGAGATAAATCTCTTAAGTAATAGTGCATTTTAAGGGCATCCAAAAAAGACCCATTTTTTTATTTGATGTATTTTTTGATGTAGAACACGAATCTGAAGTCCGTTTGTGGCGGTCGGACCTAGTTTTTGAGATATTTGACTGTGAAGTTCCCATTGTTTTCCTATGGTGAAAAATACCCGGCAATGGCAGAGTGTAGTGGAACAGATTAGGCTAGGGAGGCAAGGCCTGTTTTTTTATTTTAATATTTCTGGTCCCGTCACGTTGAGTTGATGGTTAGGTTGAGTTAGATTAGGTTAGAAACCTATTTGAAACTATTCCATTACCGTACACTCTACCATCGCCCTCATTTCATAGTGTGGCACTTCTCGCCAAGATCTTGGCGAGTAGTTTGCCGCCCTCGGGAATGCGGGTGGGCGCCTATGAGCGCCGCGACCTGTGGAACCTCATTTCATAGTGTGGCACNGTTAGGTTAGGTTAGGTTACCTAACCAAACCTAACCTAACTCAAAACCTATTTAAAAGCTGTTCCACTACACTCTACCATCGCCGGGTATTTTTCCCCATAGGAAAACAATGGGAACTTCAAAGTCAAATATCTCAAAAACTAGGTCCGACCGCCATAAACGGACTTCAGATTCGTGTTCTACATAAAAAATACATCAATTAAAAATAGGATCTTTTTTTATGCCCTTAAAATGCACTATTACAATCTCTTATTATGGTGAAACAATGAATAATAAACGCTGCTGTGTCTTCTATTTTCTACTTTTTTCAGACTTTTTTCTTAGAGTACTTTCTTTTAGTTTAAATTATCTTGCAATGTTCGTATTCGTGTCACGAGCTTCATGTTTCTCAAATACTTGCATTTTTAAATCGATATTCACTTTATTTTTTATTTTTTTCTTTAACGCTTCCTTTCTTTTCTTGCACTAAAATCCATCGTAAGGGTGTATAAAACGGTAATAAAATAATCAGAAACAGATACGATTAGGTTTGCAGCAAACAACAACTGTTACACTATATACACCCAACAATAGTTTAAATCAGAACTCAGAAAGCGTAACGGGAGGACTCACGGGAGATATCGAATAGGCTAGTGACGTCATCAATGATGTCACCCCGACGAACGATACGGCTGAGCAGCCTATGAGTATTTTAATTAATTTTGTCAAAAAATTTTAAATTTTATCCTTAAAACGCATAAATAAATGAGAGAACATATACCAATTGAAGAAAAAAAACATTATCGATAGAAAATCACATTGAAGGCAGGCAGAGAACTTTCAAAGCACCAGAGGCAGGAGTTGGACCGGTATGGCACTCCGATTTACCTTCTTCTTCGAAATGAAGCCTTATTTACACATCTTATTCCGTTTACAGTGCAGTTGAAAAAAATACAATGAAACACATCACCGTATTTTTTCGACTTAATGCAATCCCCCGCTCCTCACTGGCCAGCTACTTGAGCTGCACCCATACAGACAACACAGTAAATGGTTGTCGTCAGATACAGAAAGTTTGAGCAATAACTGTTCCCATGAGTGGTCTCGCGTCAAGAAAATAACACTGCTTATGTTTTTAGGTATGATCAAGAGCCCAACCTACGAAGGCCAGGACCGACCCTCAAACAGTTTGACTCGTCTGTATGACGTCATTCACCGATACTACGGTCACAGCTAAGTTTTATTTTAGTCCCATTGATCCCTCACGTTACTCTGTGCTTCCTGATTCCACTTATAATGCCGCTGGCTTAACCATAACAACAGATGTTAAACTTTTAAAGCGAAGGGTAAATAGTATTCTAAGAAAGTCACCTTCGAATATTCAGTTCAAATAGCATTTCATGCACAATGTTAATTAAGGACTTAACGAGTGCATACGTTATTTGAACTTAAAAATATATTTTTCTAAATTTCATATGTATTACAGAATGTGCAAATTTGATGCACTGGCCTCTTCGTATATGTACTTACCTTGTGGTATCATTAGGTGCAAAACAGTATCTTCAATTGTTCGATAAATGTCAGGTTATCTTAGTCGCCGTAAAAATGACATTTTCTTCAATATCAGTATCGCAGAAAACATCAAGGAGGGACTATCAATATTACCGAACAATTCGCGCTATACGAGTCGCGTTGTGTGAATTCCGCAAACCCAATTTTCTGTAGCGCAATAGGAATATCACGCTATGTGAATCGCGCTATGCGGGACTTTACTGTATCATATTGTCTGTGAAGTAAAGGAAGAACCCGAAATTCAATCGCAAAAGTTACAAAGGAACAGAAAATCGAAAAAGAAAAGGAAGAGCATAACGAATGCAAAAATGTTTGTCAATTAAGCAGAGGTGGGCGTAAGGCCGCTGCAAATTTGGTAGCGGTAGCGCCACTACATATTTGCTGTAGCGCTAGTATATGTAGCGCCGCAACTTTTTAGCGCTACTTTACTACCGTTACTTTACTTTTATACAAGCAAATTTACAAAAATGCTAAAATATCAATTTATGTGAACATGTCTTCATGAAAATAAGGCTAATATTGACCCTTTCGTCCAGTAGGGTTGACGCATCCCGAATCCAGGAATCGCAACCGTTTTTTGGGGGAGATGCTTACTTTTTGGTATCTTTGACTTTGAATTTCTATTTTTCCCCTATCTAATGCTGAAGAAAAGGATATTTTCAACGTTTTGATGGCATATATAGGTGGTAGGACACATTTAGAGATGTTTTACACGAATGACATTTTGCTCGCAAGTGCTTGGTTTTCAACATGTTTGACTTTGAAGTCCCCATTGTTTTCCAATGGGAGAAAATACCCGTCGATTGCACTGTGGGTTAGGAAGCCTTTTTAATAGCTGTTTTTAGGTTAGGTTCATACAGTTTATGCAATTGTGGAGCCGCCAGTGGTAGTTGCGTAATCAAATCTCTCGAAAGCTGAGCGTTTACGAGCCGAGTGTCATTCCAGCGAAACGTCATAAAATGTGTCCTATTACCTGTGTATGGCAACGGGTTGTTGAGGATTCTCGCCCGAATTTTGTTCTTCACTATTAGACGGGGAACTAGAGCACTCTCAGAGCACATACCTCCGCCAAGTAAGGCAACGGTAACGATAAATTCAAATTGGCTCTGACACCACGTTTTTCTTTGTATCGCCTCCAAAATCTAATCATTTGTGACTTTTAATAGTATTAAGAGTTTCTGCAATTTTTTTGCAGATCTGTTCATATCTTTTTGAGTTATGCTACTAGCAAACATTATGAAAAACATAAGTCAAACATACAAACGAACCAACCGATCTGCAACAATATTGAATCATTTACGTCTTTCAACATTACCAACAACTCCTATAAGTGCCATAAATATCATCCATTCAAGACTTTTTGAGTTATTGCGCTAATAAGCATAAAATAAAACACACGAATAAACGAACAGATCATCACAAAAATTTGGTCATTTACTCTACGTGATATACCTGACAACTCATGCAAATTTGATGAAAAATCCGTAAATAACTTTTCGAGTTATGGCATTGAGAAAACTGAGGCAGACAAACAAACAGATTAACGGATCTACACCAAGTCACAGGTACTCCTAATATATCTAACAATTCCAGTAAATTTGGTCAAATTCCGTCCATAAGCTTTTGAGTTATTTTGGTGACAGACAGACAGAAAGACAGACAGAATAACAGGCAGACAAACCCGACAAAAACACAACCTCCTGGACGGAGGTAAAAATAGAACTTCAAAGTCAAATATCTCGAAAAATGGGCATTGGTCCAAAGGGCAGTTGTGATTTTTGGATTCAAGACGTGTCAATCTGTGGGAAACACATTTCATATGTATCAATTTGACTGGGCAAAAGGGGTAAATAAATATATATCAATGATGATAAATAATAATGTAATAAAGTTATGTTTTAAGAGCTATAAATGTATTAATAATAATAATAAAACAATAAAACTTGACACTTAGGTGACGCTAAGTCATACCGACTCATAACTCATAAGTCTTCTTATAAGGAAAGAAGGCGTTTCTTACGAGAATGAACGCGTTTGGAACGAGTATCATACACGTTCCTTTTGGTGATGCGTTACTGGCTGATCGACTACCGCAAGCAAAAGTACCGCACAGTACACAGGAAAGAGTGGAGTACCGCTTAGTTTCGCTTGCACAGCCATATGGTATCGTTGGCGTCATTAGGTAGCGCTTCTGCTCGCTTTAAATTGTCAGTTACTGCAAAGCAATGTATAAATTTATTACAAAAAGATCCGCAAGTGAAGCAACTCCAATAGAAGTTGAAGCTGATGCAGTTGAAATACTGAAGTAGAACTTCAAAGTGAATCAGGCACTCAAAGTGTTAGTGCGATCCGTGGTCGTTTATATCCAAATATTACGAGTTCATGAAGCTCAAAAAAAAATAACGTAGTCTTTTGCGCTCAATTTTCTTTCCAGGATTCCTACTTCTTTCCTTCTATGCATAGGCTACCAACACAAGATTCTTCTGAATCTTTGTTTGTCTCATATCTTGCCTGACGAGAAAGCACACATACTGATGAAAATAAGGTGACTTTCCAGAACAACAATCTTAATTTTGGAATTTTATCGCATATTTTAAAAAAGTAGCACTAATAGTAGCGCCGCTACATTGTGCTGTAGCGGTAGCGTCGCTATTTTTCAAATTTTGTAGCGGTGGCGCCTCTACATTTTTACTGTAGCGCGCCCACCTCCGCAATTAAGTCCAAAGCTCCCCTGTATAATGTTGAAAAGACTAATACAACTCACTCTCAGTCCCTGGCGTACAAAACTACATGCGCAGGAGCATCATGTAAAAAGTTTGTAATATTAGCTACGCCAAACACACACTTCGAGGTGTCTTCGATTCGCCCACTTTGAGCGAGATTATTTAAAAGTCGCTGCCCACGATAGCACAAAATACGAAAGCTTCAGTTTCTAGGAACAAAAGTTTCCGTGACTGCAACTTAACTTAACTTAACAAAAGTTTCCGTGACTGCAACGTTTTACGCTATAATTTCCGCCCGTGTGATTTGAGAAATTTAAGCCCACACAAAATTAAAAAAAACATATAGTCGAAAATGTAACACTGACACTTGTTATAGCGTAAATACTTCGGTAGCGGCTGAGACTTGAAACAATTTTTTCAACGGCGTCAAAAAGCGCAAGCCGAAGTCGTGACCGCGCAGTGTAACCGGAAGATAGGAGCTAATGAAAACGTTTTGTATTTGGCGCTCTCGTGACCACGACCCTTGATGTGATTAGTTAAACATTGACCGGAAGTTCAATCCGAGCGTCCAATCATCACTCTGGACCAAGTATTACAATAATGGAATGGCACTGATTACAATGGAGACGGCTCAGAACTAATTGCTGCCGAGTAGGAATGAGTACTCCACTCGACAGACCATACACAAACTGGAGGTAAATAAAACAAAACTCGATTAGGCTAAAAATTCGCTTATGTAAACATGTACTCACAGGAGCGGTGGGAGGCGATGGAGACGTCCCTGGAAGACTCCGGAGTGTCAGGCCGACTTGGGTCAGGGGCGAGAGAATCGACCGAAGGGGCTCGGCTCGTCCTGTTGCTGCCCCGCGTGCTGGAGCTGCGCAGGCAAAACAGTGGGGGGTTAGTGGAGGAGGTGTGCCGGAGCTGTGGAGGGATGCATACAAGCTAATTAGCTAATAAGGCCTCATCAACATTACAAAGTTAGTTGAGCATGCGTGAATATTTAAGTCATTGATGTATTTCAAGAAATCAAGAGCATCAGGAAAAAAAATTGTAATAAATAAGGTGATAGTGAAGCATATAGTGTAACATGTGACATTATCAGGCATGTATTGAAAAAGGAAAGAAAATGAGTCGGACGTGTCGTAGGCTTCCAGTTGCGTTCTGTAGCGGTGTTGTCCAAACATTTACCTTCTCCCACTGTTACACTGTTACCACTTCCACCCCCCCCCCCGCTCACCCTGGCTGTCCAACCTCAGTTTTATTGAAGTTAATCATGCCAATGGTACACATATTAATCATGAAAAGACTGCATCACAGCAATGTCGGTCAATAGGTTCAAATTTATTTTACAAAACTAAAAATGATGATTTAATAACGAACTGTTTGAAAATTACTTACACAAGTTAACGTGACACGTGAGGTTGGTGTTTCTTGTTTGTCCACGTACCCTCATGGACTATGTTGGGTACCCCCAGGGGTACGCGGACCCCAGTTTAGACAACACTGTTCTAAATGGCCTGCTGGAGCCGATAATCTCGGTGTAGGCTCAAGAATTTAGTTGAGGCGTCCGTTCCAATAAGTACGAGAGCAGAAGCTGAGGATGACGTCTGAATACCATAGTACGATTGAATAGCGACATGCATCTGCATGTCATATAACAGCCAAGGATACTCGCGAGGCTATTTAATGAATAATTTCCGGTCACTGACATACGTTGCCACTGTCGTCGCATAGGTATTTTTGCTGATTTAGGGGAATGTCAGAATGGAAACGAAAATAACCAAAATACGGGCAGATAATAAAAGAGTGTCGGTTCTGAAGTGAATGTGCAGACGAATGCATGAAAGTGACTGATGCAATATGCACCTGAGACTCAAAATATGACCCCCCTCTGTTGCCTACAGCTCGACCAGACATATGTAGACAACTGCAGCATTTTGCCATTACGAACTCACTCGAGTGAGATGTTACGTTTTGTAGACTTCGCTTGTATTCCGAATGAGTGAACTGGAATCGGCCTCAAGTCTGTAGTTAGGATTTGCGCATATTGTGGCAGACAAGGTTTGTTTACGCATCTGTTCTCTGGACAAGCCTAAGCTGTCTCTATATGCTCGAGTATGGCGCCCTACAGGTGCATGAACTTAACTGGCGTTCAGACAGATTTTTCTCACAATAGTTACAAAAGAAGTGCGAGGTAGGCCTATACTCTGGCCATACGATTAATGCGCAGAGCATGAATTTAATGAACTACTACGCTTTATTTAAAAACAAGGTTACGTACTTCGTAAACTTACGAAACGCGGCTTATAGCATACAACATAGTGATCGATATGATCAGTAGCTTCATCCAGGGAAGTTAAGGACAACGGAGTTCAGTTCACGAAAACAACAGACGCTCGCCCCCGACATCGCTACAGGAAACCCAATGAGCGTCACATGCACCTCACCAGTTCCAACAACTGCTTCAAAAAGCACGCTACGTGAAACTTGGCAATCAGCATCAGTTAGGCAGCGAATACTGATAATTTTAACGAGACTACTTCAGCAGATGTTAACAGTCCAAAATTACGGCCTCAATATGAAGCGCCAGCCTAAGTAACTGAAGCTGTTATCGCTTAGCGCCAAATTCGAATATGAAGCCCAGCCCGCAAAGCTTGATTTCTGCGGAACTCCAGATGAAGCAACAACCGATTATGCTTGAGATGACAGAAAACTTCGTTTTAAGGATTCATATGAAATTTTCATCAGTTTTATCCTAATATAATAAAACGCTTCGTGTATTTATTTATTTATTTATTTCGTGTCCGCTTCTAAACGAAACAGACGAAAAATAGGCTGGGTCGCAGATTTCGTAATCGAGTTGCGTTTCTATGGAGACTGATGACTAGGTTGCAGAAGATGGCAAAAGTGACATGTTTATCCCTTTATTATCTGAACTATATATAGAGTGCTCGCGCTGTCAAAAATGACAGAGAAGAATTTTAGAAGCCCGTTCTTCATTTGACATGCTTTTCTCACTAATTTGCTTCTGAAGGATACGTTAAAAGCAGCAGCATCAAATTGTCATAAGAGATTAGTGCTCTCTCTTTCAATTTATCTAAGCAACACAATCGTCGCTCACCTTAGGTCACATGCGGAAAAAATCTTACATTAGCAAGCAGCAATGCATTACTGACTTGACTTTAAATAAGTTCTCAGCAGCGTCTTTCACCTACCGATTAAGCCTTCAGTACATCATGTGTTGAAGCGAAAACTACTCCGTCAGAGGAAGACAGCAAGCTGAAAGACATAATTGTCTACTGCCCATGAAAATTCATCGCTTCGCGTCCCTTCTGATCATCTACTGTCTTTATTCAACGTAAGCTGAGTGCAAACATATGTTTCAAAGTGTGGAGCAAGTAATAAAAGTCTGACTGCATGGCGGCGCTAAAAGAAGCTGTAAGCATATTTATTGTATCGGTTTCAAGAAGTGTTACAAGCAAGAAGTGCACTGAGACAAAGGAATATGGATCCCGCTTTCGTTATCTTCTGAAAGTTGGTAATCGATCTCCAGGAAAACCCAACCTCATTACGAAAACTACAACCTGTCCTATTTTTCGCCTCTCTCTTCCTGTAAGAGCGTGACTCGAAACATACAAACATACATAAACAAATAAGCATATGATGGTGTTTATTATATTGTATTGATGCATTTCTTGCTTGAAACGGTTTATTACATCGAAATAACAAAGACATTTGCTGCTTCTCTTATCGCGGCCATGAATTTGATTTTTATATTATCGCTTTCTGCGTGCGTCAGCATATACGTTTGCTCTCAGTTCGCGACGTATGAATTCACTAGCCGATCGACAAGGCACAGATGAAGCGATGATTTTCCACGGAGTAGCAGACACAATTAATTATTTCACCTTACTGTCTTCCTGTAACGGAGAATTTTCGCTTCAAGAGAAAAAGGAACTTATATGTACTGAAGCCATATCCTTCGGTATCTATGAAACGTGGCGGGGAATAAATTTAATTCGGCAATGCTTTGCTGCTAGCTAATGTAAAAGTTTTCTGCTCTTCTAGGATGGGCTTAGAGTATATAGTACAGTTACTCCAAGAGGGTGGGGGACGATTGCGCAGCTATAGATGAATTGATATAGAGAGCATTCATCTCTGACGACAATTTTTGTTGGCCTTTGTTGCGTATTCTCCAGATGCACATTAGTAACGGAAGTATGTTAAATGAAGACGGCTCTTCAAAAATTCCTCGCTGTCATTTTTGACAGCGCGGGTACTCCAGTATTTAATCAATTTTAATTTCACGCTTGAATCGCGATGCAGATGGTGATTCAAGCGTTGGGTTTGTTGCCTGAAATCCTATTCAACAGGGCTACTAGTTTCAAATTTCGGACAAGTCAAGTCCAATGTGCTCAGCATCGCCGCCCTAACTGACGACACTTTGACGCCGTTGTTCGCCTGTTGTAATAATAAAATGACTGCAACGAGAACACGCAGTGCCTGTGCCAGACAGGCGGCAGGGTGCCCTGACAGCTGCTGCATTTGTTCAGTTATATACCGCTTATTCTGATCCGTTGTAAGTTCAGGAGAATACGGCGCGGTGTATTGGAGTATGCGCCTCAATCTCACGAATGTTGCAAGGGTAACACCGCTCGCCATTAATATTACAAGTAGCTACGACACTGTTCACCGTTATAATAACAAGTGCGACACTGCTCGTCATTAATATAATACGCAAGACGCTACTCGTCATTAATATCCTAATATAATAAAACGCTTCGTGTATTTATTTATTTCGTATCCGCTTCTTAAAGAAATAGGCGAAAATAGGCCAGGTTGCAGTTTTGTAATCAAGTTGCGTTTTCACGGAGATCGATGACCAGGCTGCAGACGATGGCGAAAGTGGGATTCTTATTACTTTACTTTATCTGAATGCATCTCTTGAATGAAACACATCTTGAATCGAAACAAAGATCCTTGCAGCTTCTGGACTCGGATTTTATCACTTTTTCTCTCAGGTCACGACGTATAAATTCATTAGATGAGCAACGAAGCACTCACGAAGTGATGATATTTCTCGGGGCAGTGTCGACAATTATTTAGTCTAGCTTGCTGTCTTTCTTTGCCGGAACAGTTTTTGCTTCATAGGCTAGAATTTCAGCCCTTCAATGAAGCAGATATTTGAGTCTGAAAGACAGTATCACGGCTACGGTACACTCACATACATATAAGCTGACAGGAGTTGCACTGTTTTATTCAAGATTTTACTTCTACCTTTCACTATGGAAGACGCATGTGAAAGAAGAAGGAGACTGGACGGGGAACGTAACAGAAGAATAAGACTGCTGCAGTCTCAAAAACAAAGACGTGCTACCAATGGAGAGAGATGACGCGTCTTTGCGACACAATGTCAAGAAAGACTTGAAGCAGAAAGGCTACAGAAGAGAATAAGAGCTGCTGATTAGCGTTAGCGGGAAAATAAGGAAGCGGCAAGTCAGAGAAGAGAGTACCTAAGGATGAGCACCACAGAGGATCGATGGAGAAACTGAAAAAGCAAGTCAGAGAAGACAAGATTCCGCACCGACCTATATTAAGCAAACATATCGATTATTGCATGAACTCTTTCCAGCACGGGTCCACTAGTAATATAATAAGCAAGACGCTGCTCGCCATTAATATAATATAATAAGCGAGACTCTGCTCGCCATTCTTCTGTGCGAGATGCGAACAGCTCTTGCCTCAAAGGGCGACTGTATATGTCATGGAGAGAATTAGCTCACAAACAAGCTGCCAAGTAGCAATTAATGCACGTGTGACTTTCCATCTTATCTCTTGTTTGCGCTCAAACCGTCGAAACTGCAGTGGCAGCTCTGTGACCTCCCTTGCTTCTCTTGCCTCTCAGCACGCGCTGCGCTGCGCCTGGCAGCAGCAGCAACACAATGACTTCCCTTACCTCTGTCTTCATCAGCAGGCCCAGCGTTGCGCCTGGCAGCAACAGTAACACAATGACCTCCCTTACCTCTGTTCCCATCAGCAGGCCCAA
>LQNS02277221.1:7878794-7892225 GCA_001587735.2 Parhyale hawaiensis | reverse complement strand
CAATGGACGGGTGAACCCTAATATTAAAGACTGCACGCCCGTACGCCAATGGACGGGTGAACCCTAATATTAAAGACTGCACGCCCGTACGCCAATGGACGGGTGAACCCTAATATTAAAAACGGACACTTTGCAGTTCGAAAACTGGCGCCAATTAATGTGTGCATGAACTGAAGATGAAAGTGTGCGTTGATTTTAGGTGCTAGATAAATAATTTCTAAACTCGTATAATATTGCCCTCTGTAGCTTCCCGTGCATCATTGATAAATTTTGAATTTGGAAAAATAAATGTGAATATTTCAAATAGCTGTTTCCGTTACAATTTATGTATACTAAGGAATGGCGGATGCAGCAGACAAGCCACAACATCTGCTGCGCATTTCAAGAGAATTATGTATGGGGCCTACACGAGAAAATTATACTCAAGTGGGAAGCGGCCTTAAGTTGTCATAGCGTACTGACCACTAGAATCACTGGATCACTCAAGTCGAGTCACTGGAATGATCACTACAGTTGAGTCACTGAAATATTCACTAAAGTCGAGTCACTGGAATGATCCCTAAAGTTGAGTCACTGGAATATTCACTAAAGGCGAGTCACTGGAATGATCACTAAAGTTGAGTCACTGGAATGTTCACTAAAGTCGAGTCACTGGAATGATCACTAAAGTTGAGACACTGGAATGTTCACTAAAGTTGAGTCACTGGAATGATCACTAAAATCGAGTCACTGGAATGATCACTAAAGTTGAGTCACTGGAATGTGCACTAAAGTTGAGTCACTGGAGGAATCACTAGAGTCGAGTCACTGCAATGATCACTTACTGATGTTATACAAACGCTCATTACAGCAACACTGCACAAACTAGCAATAGGCGTGGTAAAGTTTGTTATACTGCATAGCGAGAACACTGCGCCAGCTTATAAGTGAATGACTAGTCCGATACAATGTAATACTTTAATCTGTACAGTAAAGGCAGTTTCCTGTTAGCGTTTATGCTCCAGTTCCGGACTGAAGCTATAGGATATTAAGGCAATGCACAGTGGGACACTAGGACATTTGGAGGAACATTTTCCGAAGGTTTTTGATGCACAACATACTGTCACTTCATTAGCTCTCAACTTTAGCGCGGTATTTTTAGGTGATGAGCGAATTTTCCATGGACACAACAATTTTGTCCAATTTCAGACATTGTACAGAAGTTATTTATTTCAGCTTATGTGAGTCAAACTTTACGTACATGTTTTTTTATATGTATATATATATATATATATTTTCTCTTTTTACGTTTACCGATTTCTTAAGTAATAAAAATTGAAAGTTTAAAATCTCGTGTCACTTCAAACTTTACAATGAACACATTAGCCGTTTAACCAAGAGCCTAAGTGAATTTGAACTATAACTGTTTTGTAAGCTATAATGATCTACAATAATTGTGACGTAGTTTATTATCAACTAACAAGAGAAAATATCAAGAAAAACCACTTATTTTGAGGCAGACCTTACCATTTAATATCTTCCTTAAACAGCAAAAGCATCCTGAAATCTGATTTTTACCTCCGCCAAGGAGGTTATGTTTTAGTCGGGTTTTTCTGTCTGTCTGTTTGCGTGTTTGTCTGTCTTTCACCAAGATATCTCAAGAATTTATGGACGGATTTTGACGAAAATTACAGGGATTGTTAGGTATGTTAGGAGGAACAGATGATTAACTTTTGGTGAAGATCCGTCCTTCCGTTTGTTTGTTCATTTGTTTATCTGCCTCATTTTTCTTAATGCCAAATCTCAAAAAGTTATGGGCGAACTTTCATGAAATTCATATGAATTGTTAGGTATATCACAAAGAGTAAATGACCAAATTTTTGTGATGAACCGTTCGTTCGTTCGTTTGTTTGTCACTGTTTATAATTTTATGCTTGTTAGCACAATATGTAACTCAAAAAATAATGAATGGATCTTTATGAAATTTTTTAAGGAGTTGCTAGTAATGTTAAAGGACATAAATGATTAAATTATGGTGCAGATCAGTTTGTTCGTTCGTTTGTATGTTTGATTCACGTTTTTCATAACGTTTGTTTGTAGCATAACTCAAAAAATTATGAACGGATCTTCTAGAAAATTGCACCAGCTGTTACTACTATCAAAAGGCACAAATGATCAGATTTTGGAGTTGATACACGGAAAATCATGGTTTCAGAGTCAATTTGAATTTATTGCTACCGCTGCCTCGCTTGGCGGAGGTATACGCTCTCAGAGTGCTCTAGTTTATTTCTCAGTATAGTAGTCGTTCTGTAGCCGTAAGATGAGCTTTAAAAATTGTAACAATCTGGTATTACCATTTCCTTTCCTTATAATTACCATCTCTTTGTTGGGATCATTGAATAGACTGAACCTGCCGTCGACTGGAATGCTCCCATCGCAGAAGTAAAGCTCTATTTCGATAGTCTGAACCAGGAAGCAAGGAGTGCAACGAGAGGACTCAATAGGACTAAAATAAAAGTTAGCTGTGACCGCATGCAGCAAATTTACATCACATCGACGAGTCGATGTATTTGAGTGTGGGACCTCAGGCCTTCGTATGTTGTTTTCTTAAACATGTTACCGTTTTTTTCGATTTATTTCGCTCAATCTCCCGCTCATGACTGGCCAGCTACTTGAGCTGCAAAATACTGTAAAATATTGTCGTCAAGTACAGAAAGTTCAAGCAATAGGCTAACTGTTACTGTGGTTCCTCTCGCGTATCGAATTGGCTAAAATGGTGCTTATATTTGTTGGTAAGGAGTAAATATCTTCTAAGAAGAGCACCAAATTGCGGCGCTAGTGCTGTGAAAGTTTCCACCAGCATGCACTGCAATTTCCTATACATAATTGTTTATTGCTGAGTAAGTATATATTCCTGTATTTTTTTATAGCATAGAGATAAAAGTAGCAATTTAAGACGATTTTTGTGGTGAAATTAGTTAAAATACTTTTAGGCTGCTCACTGAGTGCTCAGCAATAATTCGTCGATGATGACGTCACTTTTTCATGCTAATTCCTCGTGAGTTCTCCCGTTACGCTCTTTGCTTCCTGGTCTGAATATTTCTGGAACTTTGGTTATGAACATTGGTTTCGCTTCATTGGTTTTCATTTCTGATGCTAATTGCAAATGGATTACTCTAGATACTGTTTCAAACTCAATCCTCAGGAACAAAATCGAATTTACGGCTGTCTCAAGAACAATTGATTTGGTTTCTGACGCCAAAAACTCGCACTAAAGCAGCAAAGCCAACGTTCGTGATTAGGGTTCCGACCAAGTTAAAGCTAACAAGATTATTTTATCTCGATGGAGCTATTCCAGCCGGTGACACTTCACTTATACTTTTGTGATACTACCTACTAAGTGCCTGTGCGGGCAGCTTCGGCTCGTACAACAAGTTTGAGTTGCATGAAGTGGGTGGCATTTGATATAACCAAATTAGCGCAAGGAAATGTCTTTGTTAGGAGACTGTACAGCGTACATTACTTCGACACCTACAGCAAAGGGAAAACTCAAGCTATAGCTACTTCACACAGCCGACGCACAGTGGCTGTTGTGACATAGCTATTTTACAACGTTCAGTTGAGCTCGGTGAGCATTTGGCAAGTCATGTCCAGCAATTACCAATGGCACACTATTGGGGCCTAAATTTTTTTTCGCATTGCGCTTGTTACGCAGCGGAGTCTATGAAATACAATGCTGCAAAATCTGATAAAATCGCAGTAACGGAGAATGTTGGGCAGCCTCCTCAAGCAGAGGATATGCTAAAGCAACAGCTGGGCAAACGAAGATGTGCAGTAAGCCTGGAGGGCTGGAACGTTTGCAATACCTGAGCTCTTCAAGCAAATCCTCTGCCGGCCCCCAGGGAGGCCCATCCACACCATGGGACACGAAACCAAATAAAAGCAAATTGTCCAAAGGCAGCCGATGGCCCCTTGGGCTGGCAAGGGTCCACCGTTGGCTTTACTCCTCCTGGCCAGTCCGAAGGAAAAGACGCCGCCATATTCTCTGCACGTCGTAAAGACCAACGAGAGGGAACGTCACGCGGCCGCTGCAAACGATCTTTTTTATATTTTCAAAAATGTCACCCGGCCAACATTCTTTATTAATCATTCATGCCATGATTTAATCTGCATGATTCTGTCGCTGGAAGAAACCTCTTCGAAAAGTTGCATGTATGCATAAAAATAAGATAAAAGGTTCAGCCCATTAACTGTTATGTAGAGCGGCGTAGCAAAGGTTTTACTGTAAGCTCCCGGGGAAAAACTTTTGGCGCCCCACATGGCCCCTCCTGACAAAGCTGCACTTCATGTGAATACTCCCTATTTTGCTGTAATTTGGCGACCCCAACCTTTGCCCTTAGGATAGATAGCCGTCCTAGCTCCACACCTCAGCTACGCACCTGGTCCTGAGCGCGCGAGTATAAGAGACGGAACTTTTTCCTATTGTAGATAAAGGGATTGTATCGTACGACTACAGTGCGCGTAACTATGTTGGCACCATGGTTCGGTCCCAAGCAGACTTTCGAACTAAGCCTCATTCATGCGATCTAACTTGTTGAGCCGCACGGTAACACACCACGAACAATGCACCTGCACACGCGCACGTGTGTTATAATATGTTCCCAACGAGAGCTGGCGATAACCGCAGAGTATGGCCGCAGTCGTGGCCCTTATAAGAGAAGGTCAGTCCAGTATTGCGTTCCATTGTTATAACATAAAAATAATTTACTCACAATGCACCCAACAAACAACAGCTTCAAGTCGCCCTTCTGAACAGACATAGAGCTCAGTTGCGACATTTTTTTATTGGTGGTTAAAACCCATCACGTGCGTATCATTATAATAGGGTCAGTGCAGCATTATTACCTCAGAGCACCAGCACCTAACGTATATCACTCCTTGTACTGGCCTTACAGCCACCAGCAGACCACATGGTACTCGCCACGGTATATGAAGACACCAGACATTGCACGGGCCGCACATCCGCTAACAGACACCACGGTATAGCCGCTGTACGCAGACACTCGCCATTGCAGAGGCCGCGCACAGCCACCAACAGACCACATGGTACTCACTACAGCCCCGTATCGCTATGTACCAGAACAAGCACCTGGCAAGGCCAGATTCACGTACCTTGAAGCCACCGCAGTCACAGCGAACTCCGGCAGCCTTCAGCCGACGACCGACTAATGAAAGTCAGCGAGAGATCAGGAGTATAGGCGCTCATCGAGTGCTCCTGATAACTGAGTGCCACAACTCTACGTTTAGTTAAAACACGCGATAAGCGAAGATTATCTACTATTGTTCCCTATGGACCTGCAGCACTGAACAACCGATGCAGACAACACAGTGCGATTACGCAGCATACAGGACAACTCATTTACGCCGGCAGGAATTACTCAAAATCAAAGATAAGCACAACACTGACGCCTTTAGTTGTGGTAAGTTTGTTTCGTGTTAAGCACACCCCTGCACAACACACAGAAATAGGAATATGCCTCGACGTGCAGGTATGAAGTTTTGAGTTTGACAAACTAACACCCGCCGCATACATATTCTGCTCATAGAGAAACGCTAGTCAACAGACGCGGTGCTGCACTGCAGCAGCTATCGGACGCGACTCCACTGATAGCCTACGACTGCCTGCAGTCCTGAAGGCGTGCATCCGCAAGCAGTTCTTAGCTCCAACCTTCTCCTAAATATATCTTGTAGCTTGTCAGCGGATGACTGGCGAAAGTGTATAGCTCCCCTCGGAATGTAAAACTTCTGTGAGGTTTATGTTCTATGTACTAAATTTCGTATGGCGCATTAGTACGGGCTTGTTCCATTGGCTCGCCAAGTCCATCTAAGTCAGTCTAACTCGTCCGACACTTTAAACGAGAACGTTGGTTTCGCTGCTGTAAATCGTGGCGCAGGTGTGACGCTTGAGACTGCTGGAGACCCTGTTTTACGGAACATGATCGAGTGTCCGGCCGTCGTATGGCTAATGGACTCAAGGTTAAGGGCTGCAATCAATCTCGCAGGACGAAGCTAAGACACTTAACTGAGGGTTTGAACGAGTGCGCTTGACGTTCACAACGAGTGCGCTTACTTTCACGAGTCAATCGAACTGGCCCTTAGACTCGTAATGTCTTGTTGAAAAGAAAAGTGAAAGACTGCTTATGGGTTAAATATCTGAAATTGATTCTGCACCTAACGTAGCCGCGGGTCCGCTCTCTTGCATGGCGCGTAAATTAATGCCGATGCTGTGAGAACCCAGAGTTCGCATCGGAGCTGCTAGGTGCAGCTATTAAGGAGAAATGCT
This sequence comes from Parhyale hawaiensis, assembly GCA_001587735.2. NCBI lineage: Eukaryota > Metazoa > Arthropoda > Malacostraca > Amphipoda > Hyalidae > Parhyale > Parhyale hawaiensis. Next base: position 7,885,903 of record LQNS02277221.1, on the reverse strand, counting down.
GTATTTTTTCAATGGATTGTATAACTATATAAAGTGTTCGTAGCAGATAAGCTGAGGCACCATACTTCTTAGTAGAACTTCGTTAGCTGAAAAAAGCCATTATCACACGTACAAAATCAAGAAATATCTACAGCACGAAGTCCTAAAATTTGCGACGAAGTAGAAATCACGATGCCTCAAGTTAGTACGTTAAATGGGACCCAACAAAGCCAGGCAAGTTCAGGTGACGCTCAAGATTCGGCCTCTAAGCTTTAATCCATGGAGAATTCTATACACTTTGCACAGTATAACATTAGTACATATGATTATTGCAACCTCGTTATTTGGTTGCACAGACGTCCAGGCATACACCTACAGCAAGAGAGCAATTAACACCGACATTATCATTACAATGGACAGACAACGAACGGTACTGCAGACAACAGTTTAGGAGAAGCTAGCAGTTGAGAGCTGCTTGAGGATGAGACACATACATAGAACAATACCGCAACACACGGATCTGCTGTGACACAGCGATAACTACTAGTATGGAGTTGCAGCGTGTATACGATGTCGCATCGAGCGCCACTCCAAACCATCCATTTTTGACACTATTGGTTGCCTTTCACACACGCCTAATACTTTCGCATTTTGTTATTATTTTATACATCGCACTGTCGAGAAAAATAGACGTAGTCTAAAGGCCACAGGACTGCCACTATGCGGTGAACGACACCCGAGGAACAGAGACCCTCACGCACCACCCCACCACCAGCACCATGACGCACGCTGTACTAACGTGACGGAAGCTAACGACTGGCGGACCACAGCCGCGTTATAACAATGGAGCGAGTGCTGCTGGATGTTGCAAATCGACCTGATACCGCCAGCTCTTATCTTATGGACTTTCGCACAGCCACGGCTGTTCCCCAAACGCACTGCTTTAATCCAAGTGAGCAGTGACATCAGTTGGTTAAATTTGCTTCAGCGCGAAGGAAAGCGAAGTGGAGGGAGGAACGACACAAAACAAATCCAGCACGAAATTAAAGCGTCCAGGAAATGACTCGTGTGATCCGTTGCAGGTAAAAAAAAAACATGACAGCTAAGAGCCCGTCGGCGCTGAGCGTGGAACGGGAGCGCTGCCGATCACCACGTGTAGGTACGGACGGGCTCGGCTCATCAACTGCTGCAGTGGTTATTGTTATTTGGCTACAGAGGTCATATATATGGGAAATTGTAAAACGAGTCATTGAGTTCGGCCCCATCAGTGTGAGGGGCTCATGCATGCACGTGTGTATGTAGATTGTACAGGCGTAGAGCTCATTAAGATTGGGTGCCCACTTAGGGAAGCAGCAAGGGTGCCAGTTCGCACGTGAGTCTGATTGCGCGATGAGACAGGTATGTTTTCCTATGTTGTTCCAGTACTTTTTCATTCTTTGTATAGGATATTTTACTCAATTTTTTGTAATCATTACTGACTGGCAAGCCTGTAGATACTCTTAAAATTTGTAGACGTAACAATTCACAATAATACATGTAGTTAACGGCTTCAAGTGTATTACTGTAATCAACTGTTTCTGACATCCTTTGTTTTTTTTGCAGTAAACTACAATGATTTCCCAATAGTTAGTAAAATAAACAGTCATAGCTTATCGAATAGAAATTTTGAATTTGGTGATATACTCAGATGTATAATGAAATGCCAAATATGCAGCTAATGGAATTGCAAATGAAAAATATTTGGCATAGGGCCTACGCGCTAAGCGAGAAAATCAATGCAGAAAGCAGAGCTGAAATGTGAGTTGGAGCAGCTGGCAGGCACGAAATGGTGTAGCGTATGCAACCATGAAGTGATGCAACATAGGCAGTCATGAAGTGACGTAACATACGCAAGCATCAAGTGAAGCAACATAGGCAGCCATGATGTGATATAAGCCACCCTAAAGTGGTCTAACTTGGGCAACCATGAAGTAATTTAACTTAGACAACCATGAAGTGATGTAAGATAGGCACCCAAGAAGTGATGTAAAGTAGGCATCCATAAAGGGATGCAACGTAGGCACCTAAGAAGTGATTTAACCCAGGCAACCCTTAAGTGATAGAACATAGGCAACCATGAAGTGATGTAACGTACGCAACGACGAAGTGGTGTAATAAATATACTTAGGCAGTCATTTGAAATAACCTGGAGATCCACGATATTCAGCTTGAGAAGGTTCCAGTACCCAAGGGTCGTATCAGCACAAAAAATATCCTGTTTTAAGATCATTTCACGGCTGCCCTGTCATCTTTACCTCAAGGTTAATTATTCACTCCTAGTTCATTGCTACGAATGTGGGTTCACCACTTAGAAGTTGCATCTGCAGCGTTGGATGTCCGTGTGCACCCACCCAGCTTCAGAGGAAAGTTATACGTAGGGAAAGAGAGAAAAACTGGGAATGTGGGAAGCTTTCGAACGCAGCATCGTGACTGCAGATAGGCATGTGCTTTTGCATGGGTGTATGTATGCTGCGGCGACACCAAATACGTGGTCATAAAGAAGAGCGTTTTTCCAAACGTGGAACGAACATGACATCTGTTGGGCACGAAGCTCTAACATCAAAGCACCCTATGAGACAACGTTATAAGAGCGAAGAGAACAAAATGGAACTGGAATGTACGGTTGACGATATGTATGCATCAAAGCCATAATAATAGTGTAGGTGTATATGCACACCAGGCCCCGTAAGAACAATGCTTTCTACAAAGCACTACACTTAATGGAAAAGCCAAGTTTCACAAGAACTATGCTAGTGCCAGGGCTGCAGTCGGCGCTAGTCTCGACACAACAATTATTGAAGATCGAAGGACACAGCAGCCGACATCGCGTGGCCTCTCATTGCCACTCACGCAATGCACGCGCTGCTGCGTGACGCTGAGAGTGCGCCGCTGCATGGCAGTTCTTCACATCCTCTCATGCAACTTACTTCTTCAAGTCCTCTCAAGTAACTTACGTCTTAACATCCCCACATTCAACTGATAGAAACATTCAGGGCAACTAATAGAAACATTCAAGTATTTGTACGGCTTCAACGACGTACCTACAACGGTGCTCTTTGAAAGAGACCTCAATGATCGCTTGCGAAACAACGGTCAAAAACTCAAGCATAAAGCTCGAAGAACGACCTTAAGTAAGCAGTTCTTTCCGTATTTCATAGTCAGCATTTGGAAAGACTTCCTTCCGATGTTGTTAGTGTGGAGTCTGTAAACGCGTTTAAAAATCGCCTTGACTTATATTGGGAGAGGCATCCTCCGCAACTAAGAACTCCTCCTCCAGGAGTCGCAAACTCTTAACGGCCGAAGCTTCCGAGGCCACCTTTATCCGTCTCCTTCTCTCTCCGGCTCCAACTACACAGTTTGATGTCTCTAAGCTCCGCATGTCAGCGGCTCTTGAACGTGCTTGCGTGCATTCAAGATAGTCTCATGGGCATGGACTCTTCACTCCCCCCTCCCCTTTTTTTCTCTCTCTCTCTTTTCTCCTGCCCCCTATATCCTACTATCATAATGACAATAGCTCATAGAGTGCCAGGGCGTATGTTCCGGTATCTCTTTGGGAATGGGCCTATTAGTTCGTGTACTGCCTCCTATCAAATCTAATCATTTCTTTACATCCTCTCATGCAACTTACGTCTTATTACCCCTTCACATCCTCTCATGCAAACTTAATTTTTCACTCCATCTCATGTAACTTCTTCACATCCTCTTTAGCAACTTACCCATTAACATTCTCTCATGCAACTTACTCACTTCTTCACATGCTCCCATGCAGTTCTTCACATCCTTTCATGCAACTTACTTCTTCACATCCTCTCATGCAACTTATTCCTTCACATCCTCTCATGCAACTTATTCCTTCACATCCTCTCATGTAACTTAATTCTACACAAACTCTAGAAATGGGGAAATTTTTGATAGTTCACGCCTCCATGGTAAGTTGGATATGAAATAGGCGGTGTGCTACTGTGTTTACGACCGCAACCCTCCACCGAGGGGAGAGACACAGGACTCAATCTGTAGCAGTAGTTTTCGACGTTTTCGTACTCGCGCTCCTTACCGAGGAGCTTGAACACCACACTACCCTATACTATATATAGGCAGTTTAACATACACTTTATTTTTGCGAAGGAGTAGGAAAGAACTAACTAGCAATAAAATTATTCAAGAAAGTTCACCACTTGCAGCACGGATATATAGTTCCGCAATAATAAAGTTTATATACTCCTGTGCCGTAATCGCATAATTCTCCAATAACTTTATTTTCGCTTTCCCTGCCATACGAGAGGAGAGAGGAGGGTTGTATGACGTGTGTTGCTTCACCCCAGCGTCACACACAAATCCCCGCTACACAGTCTGTCTGTGATCTCTCCGATCTCGAGCAGAGTGCACGTATGTTGCGCTGATCTACGGGACTCTACTTTCCTACCTTTTCACTTATTTTAGCCCCTTACAAAAAAAAAAAACACGGGATCACAGTGGGCTGGAAGAAGCTTTCCATCGAAGAAAAGACTCGGGTCGTTACCCTAATCGAGCAGGGACTGCCGGTGAACCGCTTAACTGTCGAACTGAATGTCAGCCGGGTATCCCTCTTCAAGCTTGAAAAATCTGCTGCCACACTCCATACCGGGTCCATACCGCCAAGCAAAGTGGGATGTGGGCGCAAGCAAAAGGCAACAGCAAGGACTGACAAAGTGCTGTCTTTCTACTGCGCCCTTATCCCACTTTGCTGGGCGGTATGGCCCCGGCATGTCTGGGCAACAGTGGCGTGTGTGTCCAAGCTGTCTGTTCCGGGTTCAGTCTAGGTTGCGTTCTATAGGGCCTTTGACTCAGTAGCTGTTATTCTTTTTTCGCGTAAAGTCGTGCATTCTGCGGGTAGTGGGCTTCTTCGAGCAACGCATTTTTCTTACTTCAAGTCTACACCTATTATTCGAGCACATCAATTAAATTTCATCTATAGAAACTGAACTAATTTAAGTCTTTATAATCAAGCTCAGCCGAAAAACGTAAGAATATTAATGAATTGCAAGCAATCTAAGTTGCGCATGGCTTATCGGTAGGTAAATCGTTATTGTTAGTAGCTATGTCAGGCTGCGTCTGCAGAGTAAGAGGACTGGTTCTAGCGTGGCTGCCCTGGTCAGTCTTTATGTGGAGCACTGTGCCCCTCGTCCAGCACCACCTACAGGACGGTATTTCGTTCCCTTTTGAAGGCTTGTTTAAACAAGGAGGTTTTTGTTTTCGTAGTGTTTGTCTGTCTGTCACCAAGATAACTCAAAAAGTTAAGAGCCGATTTGAACGAAATTTACAGGGATTGTTAGGTATGTTAAGAGGAATAGATGAGCAACTTTTAATGAAGATATGTCCATCCGTTTGTTTGTTTGTTTGTTTGCTCGTTTGTTTGTTTGTTTCTCTCCCTCATTTTTCTCAATGCCATAACTCAAAAAGGAATTAATGGATTTTTATGAAATTATCATGTGTTTTTTGCTATATAACAAAGAGTAAATGACCAAATTTTGGTAATGATTTGTTTGTTCGTTCGTTCATTCGTTTATCTATGTTTTTAATTTTATGCTTGTTAGCACAATAACTCGAAAAATAGTCAATGGATTTTTATGAAATTTATAGGGATTGTTAGTAATGTTAAAAGACATAAATGATTAAATTTTGGTGTAGATCGGTTTGTTCGTTTCTATGTTTGACTATGTTTGTCATAACGTTTGTGAGTAATGTAACTCAAAAAGTTATGAGCGCATCTTCAAGAAAATTGCACAAGCCGTTATTACTATCAAAAGGCACAAATAATTAAATTTTGGAGTTTAGACAAATAAAATTATGGTTTCAGCTCCAATTTGAATTTTTTGCTACCGTTGCCTCGCATGGCGGAGGTATGCGCTCTCAGAGTGCTCTAGTTTATTCCATTATCTAAAAACCGATTGCTATTATGGACGTCTGAGGTATGTAACCTACGTCCTTCAGCTTGTTAAATAAGCTAACATGGCTGGTATACTGTATGTGTGCTTTATTCATCTATATTCATTTCTTTACTTACTATAACATACTCAGGGCATACTTCTCTTGAATACTTCTCTTGCAGCGTGCTTAACTTAGAGTAAAAGTGTGAGTTCAAAAATTTATAGAAGTGTCTCTTTTCGAACTTTGAAAGTGGTCACTCGAGCTGTACCTTTGCGGGCTCCAAATTCAGATTAAAAATGCCGTGCCTAACCGGGTTCTCGGCGCTTCCTAGGGCGCTTTCATCATGCTTACTGCTGCTGTAATAATTTGTTTTACTCATCAAAATACTAAATACAAGTGGCTATACTACCAGCCAGCATGAACCAACTCTTAATTTTTACCACTTTGAAGTAATATACTGAAATACAGAAAGAATGTAAGAACCCAGCAAAGACAGCAATATCCGATAATTGAAATTACCATTGTAAGATACGAAACAAATATAATCACTATCATAAAACTAATTTGAACTAAATTGTCAAAAACCCTTGCATTATGGACTCCTTTGGAGATACAGAATGAAGCACAGGCCGCAGAGTTTGCTATGTTGGGTCCGTCCGTCCATATGTTGTGGGAGGCACGGGCCCTCATGGGAGCTCATTTGCCATACTTTTGCTGCAGTGTCCGGCCTTCGGGCAGTTTCCTTTCCGTGCCCTTTACAAGCTCCTGTCGACTTTGTATTTCTTTATTCTTTTCTTCGGAGCAGTTGCTGTTCATGTGATGGTTGTATCCATTCAGGAATTCCTGTGAGTTTTGCGCTCAGAGACATGAAAATGTAGTGCAATTTTCTTTATTCCAAGCACAAATATCATTGTTGTAACACAAACTACACTGTAAGTGCTTCATGATCAAGCTCCTCCCGCCAAATAGGTACTTTGGTTGACAGTGAAACTTCGTTACAATGTTTTCTAATAAACATACAGTCACCTCCAGCAATAGAGCAAACACTTTAGAGTGATGCAACGAGCACTGATTGGCAAGAACAAATTCATCAGCATAGACCCATCTAGATACTTTGTATCTAGATACTGTATCTAGATATTTTTTGTATCTAAATGCTGTATCTAGATACTTTTCAAATGTTG
>LQNS02277221.1:7830759-7842412 GCA_001587735.2 Parhyale hawaiensis | reverse complement strand
ACACACACACACACACACGTAGATACAAGCGTATTAATATATAGATTAATGATACATTAATATTATAATATAAGTCACACATTTATAACAGCTGATTCTGCATCATATTAATGTATATTTATCTGCCGTGTGTATGCGGATAACAGCATACGATTTCAGAAACAATAATATTCTCTATTTTATGAGCATATTTCTTCAAGAAAAAGAACATGCTTTATTTTATGAACATATTTCTTTAGGATAAAAAATCTGCTTTATTTGATGAGCATATTTCTTAAGGAAAAAGAATATGCTTTATTTAATGAGCACAAAAACATATGCTCTAACAATAAAATATGCTCAAGAATATTCTGTTATGCTTAAAACATACTGTCGCAGCCCTAGTACTCAGTAACTGAATGTTCTGTGCCATCTCTTAGATTATAAACATAATTCTGAGATATAAGTTTTCAGCTCCATCGTTGTAACTTAGAAACAAGTGCATTTCATACTTTTGGCATTGCAGTTACAATCGCCACCATTTAACGTAAAGTTTTAAGAAAAACGGGGGCGTTACATACCATAGTAGTCAACAGATAATAAGGAAAACTGGACTATAAGTTGCTTTGAATTGCTTCAAAGCTACGAAAAGATTCGCCTAGACGCATCCTGCTGAACTTGCTCTTCAGGCACTTCTCGCAAAGTCTGACGGAGCATTTGCGGGCGAAATAGCGTTTTCGACAATTTTTGCTCTCGTCTCCATTGGGCGTACGTCTCAAGCCGTCAGTGCGCTACTGCTGGCAGGAAATGAGGCCCAGAGCAGAGCATCTCCAACTCCACACGGCACTGCTGTTCGTTCAGCAACCGCCGCACAGGAAAAAAAAAAGACTTTAAAAAGTAGGAGAAGACAGTAGAAGCACCAGTGCTGAGGCTTAATTGTGCTGAGTCGTTTAAACCTCTGTTTCCACTACAGCGGTGATCTCACAGAGGGAGGAACAAGGGTTATACCGTATCATCGCACGGCGATAGAAAAGCGGAAACCATGTACAATGAAGGTTTTCCCACACAGGATCAAAGAGGAAGGGAGCAGCAAGTCGAGAAAGAAAAATCAGTAGGAATATGATGTGGGAAGGAGGCGAAGTGGGCACGAAAAACAGACGTCCCTAAAGCCTAGCTGATGGCAGATCTAACCTACAGGGGCTTAGGAGCTTGAAACCCGGTGCCCACACGGCCACACAATAACTTTCGTTGCCGCTGGCAGCTTAGAAACCACTCAACTAACCCGTCTACGACCCGTTTACGTGGCCGTGGCCCGGCTTCAGCTTGCACAAAATTCAACTGCATAAAAAATATCGAAAATCTCAGCTACTAGTGCAATTCACACACCCTAGCAAGAGGGAATAATGAACTTTCAACAACCGCTCCTAATCATGAGCAGTTCAAGTCCATAAAGATTAATATTTTAAGAATGAGCGCACGACGTTCATAGATGTCATGCGAAAGTCACTACCACGACTACGCAGTCGGATTAGTTGAGCAGCCTCTAAGCTGCTAGCGGCAACGAAACTTTTTTACGTGGGCACCGGGCTTAACCCTCGAGCCCAACCCTACTGCCCAACCTATGCCCCTGAGAGGTGCCAGTAGTAGCGCGCTGGCCACTTCGAGACCAATAGAACTCATCTGATTGCTCATTAAATTCGAGATCTTCCGGCAGAGGCAAGGATCGAAATCAACGAAAATTCAGAGCGATACCGCTTAGTACTGCTGGGCTGGTGATCCTACTTGTACTACTTTCTCATTCCTTTGACTTCCAAGAAGTACGTCAAAATTAGTTCACTTTCGATTTAAATCGAATAGAGTGTGTATATGTGTATGGTCAACCCGTATTCACATATACAAAGCATCTTCATTAGTCCTGTAGTACATAGTAGTATAAGAAAGTTTAAGCCTCCCTGAATAAATACTAAGCTCTTCCAAGAGAGGAAAAGGAAGGGACATAAAGTATGTCGATAGAAACGCGGAACCCATGCACGAAATTGTTCCCACACGGGATCAACGCGCATGGGAGCAGCAAGACGGAAAAAAAAGGAAGAACAGACGAAAGTAATACCAGGAGTATGATATGGGAAGGAAGCAAAGTGGAGTTGTACAAAATTTTACTAGCGCGTCGGAGACACAATGTGTTAGTTATAGTTAGGAAGTTTAAGCCTCCGTTTCCGAGCAGAACGATATCACAGAGGAAAGAGCAAGGGACATATAGTATGTTAATAAGAGAAACGGGGAAGCCATACGCGAAGGTGTTCCCACAGAGGATCAACGCGCATGAGAACAGCAAGTCGGGGAAGAAGAGGAAGAACAGAATAAAGCATGAGCAAGTAGGAGTATGAAATCGGGAAGGAAACAAAGTGGGCACGAAAGAGAGACGTCCCGAAGGCCTAGCTAATGGCTGAGGAAACCTACAGGGAGACACAATGTGTATATCGCGCCGAACTAGTCTTATGGTTTAACACAGGCTCGTGCGCCACTAGGGCGAGAAGTACGTCTCGTTTTAGATTATCAATGATTTTTGTCTCGACTTTTCTGCCGGTAGGTTTCAGAATTTAAGCGAACTCGGAGGAGTTCCAAGTGGTCAGTGCGCTACTTAAAGGAAAAAGGCGCAAGTTGCGCATCTCCAACCCCCGGGCACGGTTGAACGCTTTCGCTCAGCTACGCCGCACAGGGGAAGAAAACGTAAAACAAGAAGGAAGATGTTTAGCGGGCATAGGTCGGATACCTCGATCAGCGGCAAACCTCCCGAAACAAAAAGAGAAGTATTGAGAGCCTACCTAACTTTACAAAACTAACCTCGTCAGCAGGAACTGCGGCAAGCTGCAACATCTCGTGTGGAAAAGGCACTAGAGACCCTTGGATGCGTGAGGCTCAAACATATTTTGGCAGGAAAAGGGCCCGCCAGACTATACCTCTGAGGGCGAAGCAAAATGGGCACGAAAGACAGACGTCCCATAGCCTTAGCTAATGGCTGAGGTAACCTACAAGGTCCCCTTGGGGCGCTGCTCCCAATAACATAGGATGGGCGAACCTAAGCTAACTTAACCCTATGGCCTATCCTATGCCCCTGAGGGGATCATAGAATGTAATATGTCATTAACAACAGTTTCGGTTGGTTTGTCAGCTGAGCCCATGCCGTGTTTGGCATTAAACGCTTATGGAGACTACAGCGTAGTTATGGTTTTAATACAAAGTAAATATGAGTCTGCTCACACACGGTTTACGTTCTCGCTTGACCCGTTAAGCTCGCCGTACAGCAGCAGCAGTAAATAAGTTTCTAGCGTTGCGATTCTACGCTGCATCGATCCGCAGGTCAAATATTTTACCTCAGCATTGCTGCCGAGTCTGGGAGTTGAGGGCAAATTCTCCAGAGTGCTGCGTCTCAAATGTTTGGGTCAGTGCGCTCATCTCATAGAGCAACAATATGTTTGGTCATCACGCACCCAAGGGTTCCGAGTGCCTTCTCCGCAGGGGATGTAGCATCTGGCCGCTGTTCCTGTTGAGGTTAGTTTTGTAGAGTTAAGCAGGTTCTCTACACTTCCTTTATGCCCCGCGAGGTGGGCCGCCGATTGGCGTGACCCACTTTTTTTGCGGGGTTTTTACCTTCGCCCGTGCGGAAAGCCACAGAAGGGACCGACCGCACGGGCGCTGCTTTCTTCTGTCTTCTTCTCTTTTCGTCCATCTCTCGCCACCTGAGCACAACGTTGTGGTTTCGGCTGTAAGCCGAGTAAATCATCTTAGATCGCTATTGTCCTAGTTTCAGAAATAGCGGGACAATACCAATGTAATAATAATAATCTCGTAGAGCATAGAGGCTAAAGACAAAAGCTAAGAAGATAAAAGAAAGAGACACCAGTACTGAGGGTTATTTTCTTGCTGCGGCCCATGGCACGGAAGCTAGTAGGAGCCCCGCGGGTCACCTCATGAAGCAGAAGAGGAAGCATAGACAACCAACCTAATTAACTTCACGTACTAAACTTATCAGCCGGAGCTGCAGCCAGATGCAATATTCCTTGCGGAAGGTTATTCAAGATCGTTTGAAGCCAGTTATACAAGAGAGTCGAACCTCGGGAACGTACCTCCTATCCCTTCAATTACATTCCCGAGCGTACCGTTCCGACTGCCCAATATTACACTGCGTTTTTCTTCGGAAAAATATAATACCTTTACCACTTCACAGAGGACTAAGTGTAATATCACTTCAGGTCACATATTTTATTATCAGTGAAATACACTATTATTTAGGCAACTATCTTGCACGGGTTCAAGCTGTAATAGGCTCACAGTCGAACGGCGGGGATAGACTAATGAAATGTGTATAACTATCAATTAATTGGGTATTATTCTACTCACAAATGTCAGGAGCATTGAAAGTCCAAATAAATTATGTACTTTACTGCAGCATATACCTATTACAAAATATATTATATAATCAACAGCATACATCACAAAAATTTTACATATTCAGATTACGAAATTATATATTAAATAATATAATAAATCTTTGGCCGAAGAAAACCTTGATATTACGGTAGCTAATAAAATAACTTACGTCTTCGAAAAAACACGTAGCATTTACAGGTACAAACACTGTTACAGAACAAGTAAAAACAACGTGAGAGCATGATAATGACTGGCATTTTCATCTACGGGGCGCGTGTAGTGCGTACTGGTTCCATCTAATACGCAATAGATGCGGAATCTATCCGAAAAAATACTGTTTAGCCACAATACCTTGTAGGCAGACAATGTATTAGAGGGCAGATCCAGCCCTAGTTCTTGGAGGGGTGGGGTGCAAATGTACCCAATGGCATGCGCTAGCCAGCCAACCCATATTACGGCTGTATAACGCTTTGGGGACAACCTCAAGCGTTAGGCTAATTTCTTTGTTTATTGTCCGATTGCAACGAAATTTGCAAACAATATGTAAAATGAAAAAAAAAAAAACGTTTTTACTCCTGCATATTTTCCCGTTTTCTTCTTCATTTCCTTTTTATCGTTGAATTTTATGCTTGACTCACGTATTTCTATTACATATCTATAATTTAATAGCGTTGTTCCTGCATTCGTTCGTGTGTTACGCTCTTCAATAACAGATAGAAGAAAATTTGAGCGAACAGTTATAAAGCTCAGCAGCTGTCATCGGTCAAATACCTTGGAAGAAAGCAGGTAAAATCTTCAAAATAATATGAATCAGGCAGCATTATACAGCTAACGTAGGTATTTATGATACGGCGGAGATCATCAATCGGATGCAACGGGGCAAGGTTTTTCTAATAATTATTTTCGTGCTCTGACCCCTGACCTGTTCTGTGTCAGCGCTTTAGAATCTGTATCATTGTTTGCCGTTACCGTGGGAATTCCGCCAGAACAGTGCGATGTCTGAGCAAATACAATGGCAGCTTAAGAACAGAAGATTACCCTGTAGCGAGTGAAGAAATTGACCGGATCTGCTCTCTTTTATTACCTAGCTATGGCATTAAACAAAGCAGAAAAATGATGGGCTAATGATCAGTACCCACGGGTCCCGAATTAGTGAGAAAAATCGAATACACCGACAAAAAATTGGATAGAGTAAGTTAAGGTTAGGCTAAATTACCTCTAAACTAAGGGAAACGGAGCTTCGAAAAGGTGTAGAACAATGGGGAACAATGCAAGAAGTACTGTCATGTTTCTGTCTTTATCAAGACACCAGTGCGAATTCTTTGCTGAGTGAATAAATTTGTGATTAATTTTAGTGGTGAATTAAATATACTAAGAAAGGTTAGGCGAGATGTAAGGTAGACGGACTGAGCAACGAAAGACAGGAGTAAGCAACGGACGTCAGCTCAGACGGGTTGGGTTAAGTTAGAAGCACTACCTCAGGTTAAACTATGGTAAGTGAAAACATTTATCAACTGTAAAATATTCACGGGTCCCGTAGAGGACATATACCTAAATAGGAGGACAACTACCTCCATAGGAGGCAACTACCCCTTGGAAGGACAACTACCCACTGGGAGAACAACTACCCCTGGGAAGTTTTAACTACCCCCAGGAGGACATCTACCTACTGGGAGGGCAACTACCGATTTGCAATAATAAACAACATAAAACTAGATGTGCAACTAACTACATTAAAATCCAGTAACAAGCATACCGGTACCAAAAATTTTCCAAAAACTTGAAATAAAGTTAGGAAACCGTAAATTTTTTCACGGGTCCAGCTAGTTGTACTAAAAACGCTTCATCTCATTTCGTATTCATGCTATAAGAAAAATAAACAGGTTTGGAAAGAGGAATTCAATTGCTATAAAAGTCCTTAGTTTTTCATTTTCTCCTCTTATTTTTTTTCTTTTCTTTGTCTAAGTATCTATTATCCATGAATTTTTTACCTCAATTTTTCAAATTCATCTCTCCACTACTGCAAAATCATGTCGAAATGCGAAAAACTAATAAGGGACTTTTATAGCTATTGAATTCCTCTTTCCAAAACTGTCTGTTTTTTGGTAGCATGAATACTGAATGAAATGAAGCGCTTAGAACGTTGAAAAATCAAATTTTACAGGAGAAGCGAAATACTAAAAAAAATCTTTACATGTATCTGTTGTTTACATTTGTCGTATCATACCGAAAATGATTCTGATAATCAAATAAGGTGTTTCCATAAACAAAACAATCGGAAATTATGAACATCTAATAGATTATGACGTCCTACATAAGTATTTGTGACGTCACACATAGTTACATAAATATGACATAATGCATTTTATTGTTCGTTTGCGATGAAACTTGCACATTATAATTATGCAAATCAAAAATAAAAACGTTTTTCTTCGGTGAAAACGTCCCATTTTTGTTTTGAACATATATATTCAAAAGCTATAAATCTATTTCTTTCAGTGAAATCGGATAAGCTGAAAATATCATGAAAATACATGAGCCTGAAAAATTAAAATGAACAGAAAACAAAGAAGAAAACGGGAAAATTTTATGGAAGAAAATCAATTGTCTAGAAAAAAATCAATTTTATAGAAGAAAATCAATTTTATTGTCGATTTTAATTACATATAATTGCAAAGTTTCATCCAAATCGGTCGATTTTATAAATTTGCATCCTCCGGAGGGAAACTTTGCTCCCATTTAGAGGTGTTCCAATGCGCCCAGGGCCAAAATTTTTTGGCTACAAGTCCGTTCTCTCATCCAAGGATAAAATTTCACTAAAAAACGAAAATGATAAATTTTACTATTTTCGCTGGGGTGGCCCCTTAAGCTAATGATCCTCAGAATAGCGGCTACTCCGCCACTCAGAGAGCAATTTGCAGTATGCACCAGCAATTCTACGTGTATTTAATGAATCTCCCTGTCCGTATAAGTGCGGCATGTGCATATATTGTTTCTCTTTGCACGTTTTTCAAGGAAGTATTCCTTTTTTGGAGGGAGCCGTGCCATCTCGGAAGGAACCCCTTGTCTAACCCCCCCCCCCTTGCTGCCTCAAAACTGCATATCGCGCGGGCGGGCTCGTACCACGCAATAATGAGAGACATCGCTGCACTGATGGTGATTGTAGCCAAAATGATAGCAATCGTTAAATCGATTTGCTGAGTTAAATAATCAGGCAAGAGAATGTAATTTTCAAAGGTTCGTTACATCCTCCGACTGCCATGACGCCATTATTACCAAGTAAAATTTTCACATGATATTGAGAATCATTTCCGAAAATACGCACAGTAGCACACACGTGTAGAATATTTAAGTACAGTCCTGGTAGCATGATCGGACCCAGGGCTTACCGTTGGAGTCAATAGCAGCCAGCTCTTCCACACAACACCTTTCATACTGCTAACATGTGGCCACCACAAGCTCATCATAATTCTTATGCACTCCATTACAATCGATCAGAGTTCTCAACGATACACATCTGTAAATGCTAACATGTCGATCGCATTCTAGATGCTTTATAAAGTTATCTCCACAGCCGCAGACCAAACTTGGGACAGACAGAGCAAGCAAATACTGGAAAGATGATGCGGCTGCTACGATAGAGTTTTAGAAAGCCGAGAATGATGAGGCGTTCTGGAGTGGGCCACAGCCGCATCCAGCACCGAGGATATGTGGCGGAGGGTTGAGACGTCCGTCTGTAGCATGAGGGACGTGCTGTCGCCAGCACACAGCTCCTGCAGACCTGTGGCAATACCATAAGCTAAGATACGAACCCTTCTCAAATAATTGATGTAAAGCCACTATCCAACGGCGGTGAAATGAGTTTCTAAGTGAAATTTGTGTTAGCTACCATTTTTATATTTTAGCTACCCTAAGCCTCTAGGAATCCAGAATAATGTAGAGACGAAGAGACAGTAGGCAATAAAAATGTTCAGAAATTAGGTACTGCACATTATCGGGCACTGGACTAGATCAGTGAAATATATGAAGAAGAAAATACAAAGACTATCAGCAGGAGTACGTATGAAAAATAAGAGTAGAAATGAAAGCAGACAAGCACAGAAATATCAAAGGACAACCTCCAGAAAAAAGTAGCTTACTTTAGTAGCACATCCGCAGTAGCAAGACTGTAGGTTCTGACATAGACTCTCAAGGCCGCAGGTTCAAACCTCCCTACCAAGGAGGCAAGTTCTTTGCAGTGCTTGAAGTGATAAGTCACCATCCGGTCTGCGTACTGCTGTGGGTTTACTAACCTTCGCCAGAAATGGGGAAAGGTTGGGGGCGCAGTTTGTCGTATGGAGGCTTCCGAAACTGGCGCCATAGCTCTAGACGATCAGTGATCGACTGCAGCCGTATACTCCTCTGGGGCCTGTGGCCTTTATCTGCTACACAAATCAGTGGATGCAGGTTTCCCAGTTGGGAGTGCGGTCAAGTTTACGTTACCTTTACCTATTCCCAGCAGAGAGGAACAAGGAAACAAATTTTAAAAAATAACACCCAATACTACTGATTCATGACAGTGGAAATCTCGACGACAAATAAGTGCTCACGGAACCTTGCAGTACATTTAATACAGATTTGCTTACTGCATCATAATAGGCATCGGCACAAGTGACACAGGGTTACTGCAACTGCAATGATCTAATATCAGCGGCTCGCATACTTCGCTGCATCTCATTTTTAGCTTTACAAAGTAGGACAGTGCAAACCTGGGCATCGTCACGGAATAGTCAGGGACACTTGAGTGACCATACTGATAACAATATACTAATACAGATTTATAGTGAGAGGTGGCAGAGCTACTGAAGAAAGCTGAGGCGCTACCTCTAATCCTAAAGGAAAATGTAGTGCGTTACTTAAGGACCTTTCGAATATTCCTGAAAATAGCAAGAAGCTAAATCACCAGATATTGAAAGAACATTAATATGGTAACATCCAGCATGTATCTACTACGCTTTTAAGACCATCCTAACGGGGATAGATCGAGGTTTAACGATGACAAATCGAGTCTCACATCCGACATAAATACATGAAATCCACTAGCTCATTTAGAAAACAAAGCAAAAGAGAAAAACAGCTAATGAAACAAGAAAATACTTTAGTATTAGTAGAAAGGTTGCCAGCGCAGCGGTTCTACGCTGCATCGCTCAACGGTGCCTACTACCCTACTCGCGGCTCAAATTTTAATTACCTCCGCCAAGGAGGTTATGTTTTCGTCGTGTTTGTCTCTGTCACCAAGATAACTCAAAAAGTTATGAATAGATTTGGATGAAATTTACAGGGATTGTTTGGCATGTTAGGAGGAACAGATGATTAACTTTTGGTGAGGATATGTCCATCCGTTTGTTTGTTTGTCTGCGTCATTTTTCTAGATGCCATAACTCAGAAAGTTATGGATGGATTTTGATGAAATTAACATGAGTTTTTAAGTATATAACAAAGAGTAGATGACCAAATTTTCGTAATGGTCCGTTTGTTCGTTCGTTCGTTTGTCACTGTTTTTAATTTCATGCTTGTTAGTAGAATAACTATGAAATTCATAGGAGTTGGTAATAATAGTAAAAGACATGAATGATCAAATTTTAGGGCAGATCTGTTGGTTCATTTGTATGTTTGACTCATATTTGTCATAACGTTTGTTAACAGTATAGACTAACTCAAAAAGTTATGAACGAATCTTCAAAAAAATTGAACAAGCTGTTATTAATATAAAGACACAAATGATCAGATTTTGAAGTTTATGCAAAGAAAATTGTGGTTTCAGAGCCAATTTGAATTTTTGCTACCGTTGGCTCACTTGGCGGAGGTATGCGCTCTCAGAGTGCTCTAGTTACTATTGTAGTCCTAGTTGAAGTTCCGCTACTCACATCACCTTCGATTTCAAGAGAAGAAAACACAAGGGACATGCAGCACGTCAAGAGAAACATGGAACCCACGCAACAGGATATCCCATGCCAGTCAAGGAAAGAAAAGACAAGGAAAAGGAAGCAAAGGGGGCGAGATACGGCGCACAGATATTGCCTGTAGGCTTCATGTAGTAAAGTAGGCAGTACCTGTGGATGTGGGCTTATTGACAGTATCATTCGCATGTTGAGTGTCCAACTTGAGTACTACCACAGGCTCAGCAAGGCCATGCTGAGCACGCGTGCCAGCTATGAAATCAACACGCCACTCCACATTCTCCAGCGTTGGTACCTGTAACAAAGAGCAGCAAAATTAACTAGAGCAGTCTCAGAGCACATACCTCCGCCAAGCAATGCAACGTTAACAAAAATTTAAAATTGGTTCTGAAACTGTGATTTTCCCTTTATCAGCATCAAAATTTGGTCAGTTGTTCCTTTTGATAGTAATAAAAGATTCAGTAACTTTCTTGAAGATCCGTCCCTAAGTTCATGAGTTATATAGCCTACGCTATGTCCTGACAAGCATTAGTCAAACACACAAACGGACAAACCAATCACGAACAAAATTTTATCATTTGTGTACGCCAACATTTTGAACGATTCTTAGAAATTTAATGAAAATTCGTTCATTACTTTGGAATTATACTTCTGACAAACATTCGTCAAACACACGAATGAACCAATCATCACCAAGAGTAAATCATTTATGTCTTTAACATTTCTAACAATTCTTGTAAATTACATAAAGATCCGTTCACAACTATTTGAATTACTGTATTCTGCTAGAAAACATAAATCCAAACACAGAGACAAACAAACAGAGCGTCACAAAAATTTTTTGAATTCATCTTTGTACTATACATAACAACTCGTGCAAATTTCATAAAAATCTGTCCATAACTTTTTGAGTGATGGCATTAGGAAGAAAGAGGCAGACAAACAAATGAATGAACAGATGTTCACCAAAAGTTCATCATCTGCTCCTAACATACCTAACAATCCAGTAAGTTTCGTAAAGATCCGTCCTTAACTTTTTGAGTCGTCTCGGTGACAGAGAAACACACAAACTTGACGAAAAACATAACCTCCTCGCCTGAGGTAGCCACTAGTAATATTTCACATGCTGATATTAGTGTATACTTCGACATAAAAAGCATGTAGGCTACATACATTATTTATAAAATATATGCTTGTGACAAGCCAAGGGCGAAGGAACACGCCCTTTTTCTCACCAAAAGCGAACTTGACACCGTATAGGACTTAGCCCAGGGGATCATACTGCCTTTAACTCTTGATACCTG
>LQNS02277221.1:7779182-7799553 GCA_001587735.2 Parhyale hawaiensis | reverse complement strand
TAGCTGTGTTCCAATTAACACTTGAATATTATTTTACAAGCAAGTACACGACTTGACCTCACTTCACAAAGAAGCCGGCAAACCGGACGTCGTGGTATAACAACCGCTCGCCGCGAGGTATAGATCGGAACTCTCACTGTCTCACAGTAAACAGAAACCTTCTGTTTACTGTGGGAACTCTCATGTATTCTAAACTCTTTGATTTGGGGCGTGTCGCAACCAGACTTCATTGTTACCCTTACAGTGTTACACGTATAGCAGTAAATGCGACGTGCGATCTTAGCGCCCCTACAAAATGTTGCCGAATTTTCGGCAAGCATAAACATACATTTCTGTCGGAGCTTTTTTTTAGCATCATGTTAGAAAAAAATAATAAGAAAACTACACGGAAGTGTTTCACATGCTGGAATCAAGCAATATGTAGCAGTTATTCATTTTCTAATACTAATTATCAAGTATCATAGTAACCATCTGTAGACAAAAGCAGTGTTACCCAGCTCATAACGCAAAAATTTAACTTAAGAAGGTTGTCATCGGTGTCACCCAGGAAGCAAAAAAATGCAACGGGGGGACTCAATAGGACTAAGCCGTGACCGCATGTAGCAAATTTCCATCACGTCGATGAATCGAAGTATTTTGAATGTGAGACCTCAGGCCTTCGTAAGTTTTCTTATATAGATCACAGTATTTTTTCGATTTATATCATTCAATCTCCCGCTCATGACTGGACAGTTTCTCGAGCTAAAACATACTATAAAATGTTGTCGTCTAGTACAGAACTTCGAGCAATAGGCTAACTGCAACTGTGGTTTCTCTCGCGTACAGAATTGGCTATAACGGTGCTTATATATGTTGGTGAGGAATAAAATGTGTGTGAAGAGCACTGTGAACTGAATATAAAGTGTAAGCAAGGCTTCAATTAAGGAAAAGAAGTTAAATCAGATCGCCAAAAGGGACCAAATACGGCGCTAGTACTGTGAAAGTTTCCACCAACATGCACTGCATTTTTATATAGATAATTGCTTGTTGCTAAATTAGTGTATATTCTCAAAATTTATTTATACGCAAGAGAATAATTTTGCAACGTTAGACGATTTTTCTGGTTAAATTTGTTAAAATACACCTAGGCTGCTCAGCCATAGATTCGTCGATGATGACGTCAGTCTTTATGCTAAATTTTCACGAGTCGTCCCGTTACGCTCTTTTCTTCTTGGTGTCATCCAACCTGTGTCGCATTAGAGGCTGGTGTAGCACATGTGAAACTGAAAGCTTGATTGCAACATGCCCCTGTCTAAAGAGTTTAAAATACAGCAAAAAAAGGGGGGGGCGGGCCGGGCCGGTGAGTGGAGTGAAGAGAGGAGAAAATTAGACGATAGTGGGAGAGATGTTAGTAGGTAGAGGAAAATGGAAGAAAGGTGAAAACAGAAAAAT
The DNA here is from genome assembly GCA_001587735.2 of Parhyale hawaiensis. Lineage (NCBI taxonomy): Eukaryota > Metazoa > Arthropoda > Malacostraca > Amphipoda > Hyalidae > Parhyale > Parhyale hawaiensis. Next base: position 7,798,122 of record LQNS02277221.1, on the reverse strand, counting down.
AGGAAGAGTATGAATGACCGGTCAGTGCCGGTTTAGTTAGGGTAGGTTATGCAGTTAGGTTACTGTGTGGGAGGAAAACTCGACGGTAGTTTCAGTCTCTCTCGCTTTCGTATACAGAATAGCCGTAAATTCAAAATGGCGCTAGTGTCGCAATTGAGTTCAAGTTCAAATGTACTTCAGAGAAGCATTTCATGTGGTTTTTATACATTAGAGGATAGGTGCGAAATGAGATAAAAAAAATTACCATCTATACAGTTTTTTATCTCAAGAGCGTAATGCAAATTCAATTGACGTTAACGCTCCAGCGGTAATAGTTTATTGTTGTGGTGACGGCACGCGTAACGTGCGGTTTACAAAGTCCATATGCACTGTCAATGAGGTTGATTCGCACTGTAACTTCTGTAAGCTATATTTTGGTAGATAATAATTTCGCCACCTATGTTCCATTGTGCATCATATGCTTTAGTTATATAATTATTATTTAAGGCTTATTTTTGTGGCTGCCTTCGTGTTCAGCATCACTGCGTTCACGATTACCGTGATTGCTTGAAAGCAGTCGTAGGATTGTGGATTATTACTTGCTATATTTGGCCCCGATTTTCAAAAGTTAATAAATCTTTAGGATAGGAAATTAGTTAGATGTTCGGTTCTGGCTTGAATCCCTCCTTTTTTTTAGCCCTATCAGCAGCATGACATATATAGAGGGATGAGATGATGAATGGGTGTTGTTGTAGAAGTATAGCTTTAAAATAAAAGGACGTATATAAATATAATTCTTTTTGCTAGTTATATTCTTATATGAGAGCATATGCTTTAATCTATTTTTAAGCCTAATTTCCGTCAGTATTAAGGAACCGATACTAATGCCCTAACGAATGCTAAACTCCAAGTCAAACTCAGCTTTCCTGTACGCGCTCAAACACTTTATCAGCTAATTTTAGCCGTTCTTGTTGTTATCACCATTATACTACTTAAATCTTCCCTCAACACTCATCCATCATTTGTCTATTAGTTCACACAGCTCAATCGTATTTGGAATAAATCATCCTGCCGTCGGTGTCAGAAACAATGGCAACGTAATGGTAAGCCTATGCGCTCGACTTTTACGGTACTTTAGAAAGGAACTTTGGGGGTCGGCCTTACGCCGTGTTACAGGTGTTTGAAGCTGTCCCGTTACGCTTGAGACGGCTGAAAACTCCATTTTACGGAGCAAAAATGAGTGTTTGTTCAACCGTTAGAATAGTCCCATGGTAAGGAATAAAGCCTGATGCTGATTTCAAAGGTTTGGGCCAATACAGCAACACAAGCTTCTTAGGCATCGTGAGACCAAAGTATTTAATGAATTTAATAACTCACAGTTGGTATACACTCTTTCATAAGTTCATACGTATTTCTCTCCCATTCCGAGCTGCACTTCGAAACACCGCCGACCTCTCCCACATGTACTTTCAACTTCAGTTTCAAAGTAGTCGACGCCGAAACACAGCTTACGCTACAATGACAGAACGTTCATTTAGTGTATTATTATAGTCATTATTTTACCACCGTACTCACTCAGTGAGTGACCCTTACAGTAAAGGTTCGGTTTTTCTACATAGGCTAGCTCTTTAATATTTTATCTACGCATCATTGCACGGAAATTTCAATTGGCACATTGTTTTGCTACTGGCCAAGAAATCAGGCGTACAGTATCTTAAAGAGACGAAAGAGAAAAAGACATATGAAACACTCGTGCGAAGAGTCCCTTTCGTGCTCCCACCCACCACACACGAGCAAATAGGAGTCCCGTGGAACATGGCACTGACCAACATCGGCGCCCGTTCAACAGAGTAGAAGGGGCAGTATAAAATTATTTTATTGTGGGTTTTCCCGCAGTATTAGATACAAAGTCTATATAACAGCGATCCAGCTTTGAATGATATAGTTTAGAAGTTAAGTCGAACTCAAATGAGTTCTATTAGAACAATCTTGGCCAGGTGCACCATGTCTTGCAGGAAATAAGGCGCGAGCATCTCCAACTGCACACGGCTCGGTCGAAGAAAATCCCTCAGTAGTGCGGCGCAGAGGAGACGAAAAACGAAAAGAGAAGAAGACAGAAGAAAGCGAACAGTCGTGCAGGGGGTCCCTTCCGTGGCCCTCCACACGGGAGCAGATAGGAGTCCCATGGGATGGGTCGCTTACCACCATTTGGCGGCCCACCTCACGGTACAGAAGGGAAAATATAGAGAACCTACCTAACTCTACAAAACTAACCTTTTCAGCAGGAACTGCGGCCAGATGCTACATCTCCTGTGGAGAAGGAACTCGAGACCCTTGGGTGCGCGATGCCAAACATATTGTGGCAGGGAAAAGGTCCGCCACAATATGCCCCTGAGGGAGGCAGTATAGAAAGCCTACATAACTTTACAAACTAAACTCATCAACAGGAACTGCGGCCAGATGCAGCATCCTGAGGAAAGTAACTTTGGTTAATAAATCCTTGGGGGAGTGAGACCCAAAATATTCTAACACGGATATAGCCCGCCACATTATTTTGCTGAAGGAATTTCATTTAGTACAGCACTGTGCAGTGTTCTTGGCTGTCAACATGAATATTGTCACCTACAACAGGCAGGAAGTAAGACAACAGAAGTACAGTCTCGTATTTATATAAAATACATTTAGCAACAAGCACATTGTCTGTTGACAGTAGTGAAGAACCTCAAGTACAATTCTAGTTACAAAAAATAACGTCAAGTTGAGCACAATATATTGACAAGATGCTGAGCGAGCCTAAGGAAGTGCTTATCAAACTCTCCAGTCTTGTGAGGTGACTGGGATCCTGAGAGGACGGGGGAGACGGTATAGGAACCTCGCTTGCCCAACCAGTGAGTGAAGAACGAATTCTGCAGATAACGAAAGAAAACCAAGGTTAAGTAGAATAAATATTAGGTCATATCAAAATAAGTTCAAGTCTGACTTGACACCGCGCGAAGCAATGAGAGGGAAGAGGATATACGGGGCCTCTAACACGCCAGATGTAAGTACACATTGCTATTTTCATTACCAAATGTGAAGGACGGTGCGTCCATGCGTGTTTGTTCCACGTCAAGTACGGTACAGTACTACTGAGCATCCGAATGCGTCGCTGTGTCCAGGATCAGGAATAGCAATACGCAAGTCACGCCAGAAAGAGCAGGATTGGTGCAGGGAGGGCGCGGTGCTTTTGTGACGTCAGCGGTGGCAAGCAACTCGATACCGCATGCTGCCAGAAACTCAACGTGCCCTCAATTTCCCATACAAAAAATTATGAATAAGTTTTGCAATAAAGTTTTAGATCTATCACAGTTTAGGTAGGTATCTTGCCTGAATTAGCCGACTCACTTACGAAGCTGAAGATTACAGATAAGAAGTAAATGCTTGTATATATATGCTTGGCTATTCCACCATTCTGGTGCTAGTCAATTATTTGCAGATCAAATATCCTCGTCTGCATTCATATTCCCTCCCTCTACTCTCGTCTACAAGGCGGTTACTACAATCCAACGCAACACAAGACAACATGGGTAACTGAACAAACAAAAACACTCCCACAGGAGGTGCAGATGACACCACGGTATAAAGACATGAACTGTCACGTCCACGTCACTAGCATATCGGTGGGTGAGCATTTATCTCACTCTCTCATCGTGTCAATATTTTATACAGCATATTTTGTGATGGCAAGTGTTGCAACCACTTGACACTGATAGTGAGCTCGGTCGGTTCTGGACTGGTGTTCTTATAATGTGGCTGGCACCAGCGACGTCATAGCACAATGCTGGATGCTAGTTCTTATAAAACGGCAATAAGTTTGTCTCCTTGGCTTATCCGCTAATGTTCTCCCACGTTGGTTGCGTCCGCTTAAGCAACAGAGCAGTGCAGAGCTTTCTCATTTTTGAATCGCTCCAAATTAGGAGAAAACTGCGAAACTCTACCAGCGACACTTGCTCGGCCAGCTGACTTCAGGGTAGACATTTTGCTAAATCTTCTGGTACATAGATACGCAGTTGTGCTTACAAAGACATAGCAAAACTATCAGAAGTTGAATAGTACGTACAATGATCCGTCTAGTCTCGCGTAAAGCCCGCTTTTCATCACGTTTTTAAATTAAATTAAATATTAGTTGTTTAAGCCTCCCTAGACACAACTATGGCGATTCAAGAGAGGAGAATGAAGGGACATGCAGTATGTCGACAGAAACGTAGAACCCATGCAAGATGGATCAACGCACATGTGAACAGCAAGTCGGGAAAGAAGAGCAAGAACAGATAATAGTAAGATCAGTAGGAGAACGCAATCAGGAAGGAAGCAAAGTGGGCACAAAAGACAGACGTCCCAAAGGCCTAGCTAATGGCTAAGGTAACCTACACAAACCCATTGGGAGCGCTGCTCCCATAACATAGGATGGGCGATCACGTTTTTAAATAAAAAAATAGTTCTGTAAGATCAAATAAGAAAATTGGAATACTGCGATAAAGAAGAAAGCAGCTGTAGCCAAATAGCGAACGATAAGCTTATAGCTAATGAAGAGTTTAAGCCTTAGTTTCCACTATGTACAAGGGCGATCTAACAAAGAGAAACAAAGGACATAGTCGTATTAGTTATAGTCAGAACTGAGAAGATTTAGACCTCCGTTTCCGAGCGGAACAATATCACAGAGGAAAGAGCAAGGGACAAATAGTATGTCGATAGAAAGGGGGAACCCATGCACGAAGGAGTTCCCACACAGGATCAACGCACATGGGAACACAAGTCGGGAGAGAAGAGGAAGAACAGAAAAAAAGCATGAGCAAGTAGGAGTATGAAATCAGGAAGGAAGCAAAGTGGGCACGAAAGACAGACGTCCCGAAGGCCTAGCTAATGGCTGAGGTAACTTACATGAGCCCCCTGGGGTAGCCGAGCCCCATAACATAGGATGGGCGAACCTAACTAACCAAACCCTATGGCCCATCCTATGCCCCCTGAGGGGACACAAAGGACATAGTTTTGACAGAGCACTGTATGTCCATAGGAAAGTGGCACCCATGAACGAAGGCGGTTCCACATACGATCAACGCGTATGGGAACAGCAAGTCGAGAAATAAGAGGAAGAATGGAAGTAAGGTCAGTACAAATACGAAATCGAAGGAAACAAAGTGGGCACGAAAGAGAGATGTCCCGTAGGCTTAGCAAATGGCTAAAATAACCTACAGTGTCCCACTGGGATCGCCACGAGTGAAACTAACTCTATGGAGTATGGCCAATCCTATGCACCCCTAAGGGGTAGCTACAATCAACCGGTTCTTTTGCAGACTAGATTATTATTATATACGGAGCTTTTCCGCCGTACCTGATGGGACCACGACATAACAGCGATCTCTTCATGCGCCGAAAATTGCGTAATTTTACTGCTTAGAAGTCGAACCGTAATGACACGAAGTTAAGTTTAGATTACTGATAATCTAAGCCTCCGTCTCCACAACTAAGGTGATCTAACAAAGGAACAATTTGGCTCGATGAAATAAGGGACGTATAGCATGGCGACAGATACGGGGAACCCATGCACGAAGGTGTTCCCTCGCAGGATTAACGGGCATGGGAACAGCAAGTCGGGAAGGAAGAGGAAGCTCAGAAGAAAGTATATCAGTAAGAGTAAGAAATCGGAAGGAAGCAAAGTGGGCACGAAAGACAGACGTTCCGAAGGCATAACTAATCGCCAAGGTAACCTACAGAGTCCCCCTGAGAGCGCTGCTCATAACATAGGATGGGCGAACTTGAACTAACCTAACCCTACGGCCCATCCTATGCACCTTGAGGGGGAAACGAAGTTTATTAGCCTCAAATTTGGTCAGTGCGCTGCTACTGGCAGGAAAAAAGGCCCAGTGTAACTCAAAAAGACAAAAAGGAAAAGACAGGACTAGGGGGAAAATGGCACCCGTGCAGAGAACTTCTAGCTTGGGCCCCCACGCAGAAACAGGTACCTACGCATTCCGTGGGATACGCTGCTTATTACCATTGGCAACTCAGCTCACGGAGAAGGGGCAGCATAAAACACCTACCTAGAGTTAATAACTAACCTTATCAAGAGGAACTGCGGTCAGATGCAACAGCTGTTGCAGCTAGGCACTAACAAAGCTCCTACATGAGGCGCGAGACCCATTGATATCCGGACAAAGCTAGGGTCCGTCAGAATATCCCCCTTTCTCTTCCCGAGGGGTGTACGGACAAGACGCTACAGCTCTAATACGAAGTTATGAGCAGTCAAAAAGAATTTGACCCAAGTACAATTTGCCAAGCTAGTGCAACTTAGGACGCGCTGTATATAAAATTCATTTGGCATTAAATAGGCCCATGCACGAGGCTATTCCAACAATAGATCCACGCTTATGGGTACAGTTAAATCGGCAGAGAAGAGGACGAACAAAAAAAAAATCGTGAGTGGAAGCAGGAAAAAGGACTTGTGCCTTCCTACTCCATAACCCAGGGTGAAGGTAACAATGCAGCTAGGAGCTACTTCCCTGACAAGAGGCAATCGGTAGGTACCTAAGCTAACAAAGAGCAGCGAGCCTGACCGTATCGTCCTGTAGCCAGGTGCGTATGTCCCGCGCCTCTCTGCTGCTGGTGCCAGGGTTCAGGAAGGCCAGCGCTGACTGTGTGACGAGCACCAGCAGCGTCTCCTCAGCACAGGCGCACAGCACGGCAGCAGGCATGTGTACGGAGCTGTGCGCCGCACCATCCTTGTTGCTGCTGCTTCCTTCTTTTTTTGTGTTCTCTTCCTGAAAGCAGCAAACGCCGAAGGTCAATTATCTTATGATATAAAAATGCTATCTTGATGTCGGGGTATTTAGAAGGACTATCCCTCTGATAGATATAACAGTTCAACAGAACCTAGATCAACCAGATGAAGCTCCGCCGACGAGCAAAGCACAACATCCAGTAAAGAATAATCATTAAGCACTCATCTCAAGCAGTAGGCAGACGGGCAAACAAAATGCCGGGCTGCTGAACGGCCTCATCATGCTAAAACTGATAAACGAGTAACAAACAAACAATTACTGGTAAGTTCACGACAATACAGTGGCTCCAGGAGAAGGGTGAAAGGTTACCATTATTCTATAGATTATGTCCTCCTAAGACTATGTACTACGGTGTTTTAAAAGAGGAAATGAGAAGATACATGTGGTAAGTCGAGAAATATGGAGAACTCAAGCAGAGAGCGAACAGCAACTTGAGAGAAAAGAGGAAGAACAGAACAATATCGCTAGCAGAGCCCGGAATAAGGATGAAAGCTATGCGATCACAAAGAACATGTCCCCAATATTAAAGGCGCCCACACACGACCAATTTTTTAGCCGCCTAATTGACGCCAATAAACTGACATCAAACATCAATAAAATTGAAAAAATCACTGTAACCACAAACGGTCAATGATTTTGCATCATTTTTCAGTTTGGTTGAAAATTTTGAGATGAAAGCATCTGTGCCTCTAGGCATATTGACGACCCATCAATAAATCTCAAAGAAGTTTTGATCTCTAAATGAATTGATTCAATGAAATCGTTTCAGTTAAATTGATGTCAATGTCCCCCACACACGGTCAATTTTCTCATCAATTCATTGACGTCAATAAATTGATAATAATTGATGAAAAAATTGATCGTAAGTGGGCGCCGTAAGGTAAGTATTGTAACAGTCACAAGTTTAGGTCTCGGTTTCTAAAACAAAGGTGACATCACAGAGGAAGCAAGAAGGGACATTATAATATGACGATTGACACGTGGAACCCATGTACCAGGATCAACGCGCATGGGAACGGTAAGTCGGGAAAGAAGAAAAAGAGCAGATGAAAGAAAGATCAGTAGGAGTATGAAATCGGAAGGAAGCAAACTTGGCACGAAAGACAGACAGACAGACGTCTCGAAACCTTAGCTAATGGCTTAGGTAAGCTACAGGTTCCCTCTGGGGGCGCTGCTCCCCATAACATAGGATGGGCTAACCTAACCCTATGACATACGGCCCATCGTAGGCCTATGCCCCCTGAGGAGATAAGACTAAGGTAACACTGTAAGCAACAAGTGAAGCGAGAAAAAATGAAATAAGTACGACGTAAATACGGAGCCTAGCTAGAGGCACAAGCTCTCCATAACACAAGCTGAGCCAACCTAATGAAGCGCAGATATTTGTGTAGCGTAAGGAAATGACCGGCAGCAGATTCATAGAAAGGCATATACAGGAGGGACATAGGGCAGTAGATACAAAGGAGAACAACCAGTAGGAATATAGGGCAGAAGATACAAAGGAGAACATACAGTAGGAATATAGGGCAGTAGATACAAAGGAGAACATACAGTAGGAATATAGGGCAGTAGATACAAAGGAGAACATACAGTAGGAATATAGGGCAGTAGATATAAAGGAGTACATACAGTAGGAATATAGGGCAGTAGATACAAAGGAGTACATACAGTAGGAATATAGGGCAGTAGATATAAAGGAGTACATACAGTAGGAATATAGGGCGGTAGATACAAAGGAGTACATACAGTAGGAATATAGGGCATTAGATACAAAGGAGAACATACAGTAGGAATATAGAGCAGTAGATAGGAAGGAGAGCACATACGGTAGGTAGCTACAGACAAAGCAGAATACACACAGTAAGTACACAGAGCAGTAGAGACAAAGGAGAAAACAAACTGTAAGGTAGAAAGAACGAACCTTGAGATGGAGGGTGCAGATGTCGAGGAGGGCGGTGAGGGTGGCCAGGTTGGGCTGGGTGAAGTCAGGCGCGGTGGCGCGTCGGAAGAGCGGCTGCACGAGCGCTGGCAGCCACTGCGCCACGTCCGCGTCAGGGCGACACAGCAGGTCCTCTAAGTTGGGCCCGAGCAGCCGAATGGCTCGCACGCTCCAGAGCAGAAGCTGATGTTTGCAAGCAGTAACAACATGCTTGGTGAAGGGAGAAGAGCCCATACACGGGACAGTCCCTACATACTTTCTGCTCCACTAGCCAGTATCTACATACTTGGTACTCAGCTAGTCAGTATCTGCATACTTGACACTCCGCTGGTCAGTATCTACACCATTGCCGTTCCACTAGTAAATAACTAATCAGCATCTACATATTTACGACTCCGCTAGTCAGTAACTACATGCTTGGTACTCGACTACTCACTATCTAAATACTTGCTACTCCGCTAATTAGTAGCTAAAGTATCACTACTCCATATTCGTTAGGTAGCTACCTAAATAACTAGAGCACTCTGAGAGCGCATACCTCCGCCAAGTGAGGCAACGGTAGCAAAAAATTCAAATTTGCTCTGAAACCATAATTTTCTTTCTATAAACTCCAAAATCTAATCATTTGTGCCTTTTTATATTAATAACGGCTTGTTCAATTTTCTTGAAGATCCGTTTATAACTTTTGGAGTTATACTGTTAACAAACGTTATGACAAACATGGATCAAACGAACGAAGAAACCGATCTGCACCAATATTCGATCATTTATGTCTTTTAACATTACTAACAACCCCTATGAATTTCATAAAGATCCATTTATTATTTTTTGAATTATTGTGCTAACAAGCTTGAAATTAAAAACAAGGACAAACGAACGAACAAACAAACGGATCATTACCAAAATTTGGTCATTTACTCTTTGTTATACAGTATACCTATTTCATCAAAATCCATCGATAACTTTTTGAGTTATGGCATCGAGAAAAATGAGGCAGACAAACAAACAAACAAACGGATGGACATATCTTCACCAAAAGTTAATCATCTGTTCCTCTCAACATATCTAACAATCCCTGTAAATTTCATTCAAATCGGTTCATAACTTTTTGAGTTATCTTGGTGACAGACAGACAGACAAACACGGCGAAAATACAACCTCCTTGGCGGAGGTAATTATGTATGTCAATGCAATGTGTGGATTACGCAAGCATGGAATGGGTGCTACATTGCGGAATACTGATTTTTTTTATTTGAAAGTACCCGCGCAATCTATAATCCCGGCTAATCCTAATAGGCTTTCCCCCGTGCTTTGCGGATTGGCGGGGTTTCACTGGATTCCCACTAGTAGCTATGTACCAAAATAGTCACTAATGCATTAGTCAAAACCCAATTAATCACTACTTCATTACAGTGCCGGTCTAAAGGGTTCGCAGGAGGCTTTTATTCAAGGTGCAAACCTGAAGTGGATAAAAACTGATTGGTGAATTCATCCATTAGTTATGACATCCCAATTTATTTAAGTATATTTGAAACTGATCATTAAAATTACAGTGATTCATTTTACTTCAGACATCATTTTTAAGTGGGCTTCAAGTGTGCAAATTTTTAAAATTAACAATGACAAGAAGAAAGATAACGGCATTTGGCAAGGCTGAAACTGTGCAGCTGCTCAATGTGACTAATGCTAAACAGGAAATTTAGAAATTTTTACACATGATCATCGTGAGGTAAAAAGATTCGTTAACGAAGGTTTAGTTCAGTGACGAAAGCGTAAAGGAAGCAGACTAAAATCAGAAACAAACAAAGAATTGAGGAAAATTAAAAGACCTTAGCCCAAAACCCTCCGTGCACCAGTAATGAAATTATTAAGAATGCCCCGGAGTCACAATTGTATTCAAGCAAATCCGGAATTGTATTCTGAATACAGTGGCAATAACAGGTCACCAACAGTTCATCTTCAATTAATTAAAATTATTTAAAGGAGTTTCCTGGCAATAAAATAGTTGAAAAGAGAATTTAGAACAGTCATATAGAGCAACGAGACCCGAGGCACACTTAACGGCCCAGATGGATAGTGACGACGTCGGGTCGCTAAGGGCGCCAGTGCTCGTTTGCGTTACAAGCGGCAAAACGGGACAGTGGAGTTGTGATCTGGGCTGGAATCCTCTACCATAAAATTATCAGCCTTTTTTAGTATGAGATGGTCTTATATTAAATTCTGCTAATTATCGCGCATTCCTTCAGCAACTCATTACCTTGCTTTAATATTCAGGAAAGTGACATCTAAAGAAGCCTAACTTTCCAGGACAATGCTACAAGCCATGCATTGCATATGCATGGCTAAACGGTGGATTGCAGATCGAATATTCAAAGAGGAGAAACTATAGACTGGAGTACACAGGGTCCAGATCTAAGCCCAACTGAGAAACTGTGGTTCATAGTCAAGATAAGGGTTTATGGGAATGAGAATGGACGGTAATTTACAACTAAAAATGAGCTCTGGAAGAAAATTTTGAAGGTGCTGCATCAGTTACATCAAGTGTCACGTGCAGACGTCAAAAAGGTTATGTCTAATATAGAACAGCGTCACGTAATCAGAGAGTTCATATCGCTGCACATAGAAGCCTTGGACTATGATAGAAAACAGTATTGCAGCATGAGGTTAAGTTATAAGCAGGGTTGCGGAGTCGGAACAACTTCCTCCAGGAGTCGGAGTCAGGAATGAGAGCCCGACTCCGATTCCGGAGAACCATTTCACAATATATCTGAAATTTTCTAAAACTTATTCAGAATTTCTGGTCTCGAGTTGTAAACATAAGGAAAGATAATGGAAATGTCAACAAAATGTCTTCGGCTTAATCCACGTGTTTGCTACTGACACAGGCAGAGAGCACCTTGACCACTGGTTCCCAACTAGGGGTCCATGACGGTTTTTTTGGGAGGTCCACAGGATTGCCGCCGTATTTATCAGTCAATTGAAAATAATTGTATAAATTTGACTTGACTGCATATATATTTTTATTTAAATATTTTCTATTCTACATATATATTTCTATTTAACCCTTTGCCTCCTGACGGCATCATCAGATGCCACTCTCAATTTTTTCTATACAAAAGCTATGCATCATGTAAATTACCCAAGACATCCACGGCATCTGTAGTAGCCGATGCAAAAAAAAAGAAAACTGTTTTTGCAAGTATAACTAATTTTTTTCTCAAATATGTGTTTAACTAACCTATTTTTCATAAATTTAACAAAAAAAGTGGAAAAAAATATCTGAATTTCAGGAGGCAAAGGGTTAAAAAAATGCATGGGTAACCTTTAAGCCAAAAAAGCTTGTTGTATGTATATACTTCTTAATCTTGGGCAAAAATGAAATGGTTTTGTTTGATTGATGGTCCAACGAGCTGGGAACCGCTGAGCCAGACGGTCTAGGCACAGTCCATCTACTAGTTATAGTTATAAACTAACTTCATAATTTCAGATACGAGAGTGTGCAAATAATAGAGAGTTACATTGCAATTGTCAACAAAATACTTTTTAGTTTTATGATCATGATTATTTCTGACATTTAGTACTTCGCCTGTAGAAAGAAATTTTGGATGACACTAATGGTACAAAATATTGTAAATGAGAAGAAAACACTTTGTGGAGCAGCTTAACAAGTGTGATTTTTTGGTAAACAGAAGTTAGACAAAACTAATGATCCCATGCTAAATGCTGAACTCTATCAAGGAGTCGAAGTCGGGCTCCACAACCACGGTACAGCTGACAGCTGTTCAGAGAGAAGCCCCAGACTAGAGAAGGAAATAGAAGCCACGACCTAATGCCACACATTGCGACTGTCAAGCAGCGGCACTCAACACATATAATTAGGCAGCAGTTCTGTACAGGAAGTAACTTACCTTAAATAAGGAGTTAAGACGAGCCTGCTGACTAACTCTGTCACCGCTAGTCGCAGCGTCGGAGCTTTTGAGAGATTTCCCATCACCTCCCATCACCTGCGAGCACAGCAGTCCACCATTACCACTCACAAACAATGTCTTTGGAAAAAAATATCACGCGCGTCTTTATCTCAACACTTAATACCACCAGTACTTAAACCCACCACAAACAAGACTATGCAGAGCACTCCGAGAGCGCATGCCTCCGCCAAGCAAAGCAACAGTAACGAAAAATTGAAATTTGTTCTGAAACAATCATTTTTTTTCGTATCAACACCAAAATCTAACCATTTGTGCCTTTTGATAGTATAAAGAATTTCCGTAATTTTCTTGAAGATCCGTTGATAACTTTTTGAGTTATGCTGCTAACAAACATTATGACAAACATAAGTCAAACACACAAACGAACCATCCAATCATCACCGAATTTTTCTCATTCATGTCTTTTAACATTACTAACAAGTCCTGGAAATTTCACGAAGAACCATCCATAACTTTTCGAGTTATTGTGCTAACAAGCATAAAATCAAACACAGCGACAAACAAATGAACGAACAAATAGATTAACTATCACAAAAAATTTGGTCATCAACTCTTCGTAATATACCGGTAGCTTTATACCTAACAATTGATGTAAATTTCATAATAATCTGTCCATAACTTTCTGAGTTATGGCCCTAAGAAAAAAAAATAATTACAGAACAAAGGATTTTCATCAAACGTTAATCATCTGTTTAATTCTGTTACTGTTAACTTGCCTAAAAATCCCTGTAAATTTCGAAAAGATCCGTTCATAACTTATTGAGTGATCTTTTTGACAGACAAAGAAACAGACAGACAAACACGATAAAAACAACCTCCTTGACGGAGATAACTTGGGGCGTCCACCACTGGCACACTGCAACTGATGGCTATAATCGAATGTGCTTAGCTTTACATTGTGCTACTTCGGGAGCTTGGGATGCACCACAGCGGATCGAGATTCCAGAGGTAGTTGCAAGCCAACAAAGGATGGGAGTAATGCAAGATGGCGGAAAACCCAAACCTCAGTCCTAAGGTGCGAATTGAACGCCGATGACTGCAATTCCGGCAAGGGTTCAGCAAAGCACATTCGATCACATTCCAGCGCAGTGCGCGAGTCGAACAGGCCTTAGGTGTCTCAAGTTAAAGAATGGCACGGAGGAAAACCACGAGCATAAAATCACGGCATAAACGTACACAAAACTACCAAAAAGCAGTTCAGTATATCGAGCCAAGCATTTGTCAATATTATTACCTCCGCCAAGGAGGTTATGTTTTCGTCGTGTTTGTCTATCTGTCAGTCACCAAGATAACTCAAAAACATATGAACCGATTTAGATGAAATTTACAGGGATTGTTAGGTAGGTATGTTAGGAGGAACAGATGATTAACTTTTGGTGAAGATATGTCCATCCGTTTGTTTGTTTGTCTGCCTCATTTTTCTCAATGCCATGGCTCAAAAAGTTATGGATGGATTAGATGAAATTACCATGAGTTGTTAGGTATATAACGAAGAGTAAATGACCAAAGTTTGGTAATGATCCGTTTGTTCGTTCGTTCGTTTGTCACTGTTTTTAATTTTATGCTTGTTAGCACAATAACTCAAAAAATAACGAATGGATCTTTATGAAATTTATAGAGGTTGTTACTAATGTTGAAAGACAAAAACGATTAAATTTTGGCGCAGAGGGTTTGTTCGTTTGTAGGCTATGTTTGACTCATGTTTGTCAAGCGCAGTGCGCGAGTCGAACAGGCCTGAGGTGTCTCAAGTTAAAGAATGGCACTGAGGAAAACCACGAGCATAAAATCACGGCATAACTCACAAAGTTATGATTGGATCTTCAGAAAAATTGCACAAGCTGTTATTACTATCAAAAGGTACAAATGATTACATTTTGGAGATTATAAAAAGAAAATTATGGTTTCAGAGCCAATTTGAATTTTTTGCTACTGTTGCCTCGCTTGGCGGAGGTATGCGCTCTCAGAGTGCTCTAGTTCCCGAGGAGATTTTAAAGAAATACGGAATATACGGACAGTGTTGGAGATATAAGGAGGGTAGTTCAAGCTTTCAAATTGAACAGGAGGATAATGCGAGGTGCGTCATTACTAGAGCCCGGATTTCTTGCGCTTAAGATATAGCAGTTTTAGCTCCTAAAAATTGCTCTTATTGCACCTAAAAATTGCTCTTACTGCACCTAAAAATTGCTCTTATTGCACCTAAAAATTGCTCTTACTGCACCTAAAAATGGCTCTCATTGCACCTAAAAATTGCTCATATTGCACCTAAAAATTGCTCTTATTGCACCTAAAAATTGCTCTTATTGCACCTAAAAATTGCTCTTATTGCACCTAAAAATTGCTCTTACTGCACCTAAAAATTGCTCTCATTGCACCTAAAAATTGCTCATATTGCACCTAAAAATTGCTCTCATTGCACCTAAGCAATAAGGGTGGAAGAAATAGGAAACAAGGAAGAGACATATACAGCGAAAATTGAAGGGATCAAAGAAGGTAGGATAGCAAACGGGAATAGCATGTCGGTGGTTCAACGGACACTTATATCAATTCCAAATATCAATTGTTGGTATAGCCTACATTGTGCTTGTGATAATTGACAATTCATACCAAGAGCGAGAATGATTCTTGGAAATATCTCGCTTTACCTGTACCCATGATGTATCCCCCGAACGAAAAAGGTTACGAAAACTCAATACAGTAAATACGGCTCTAGTAATCACACAAATGGGGCTTATGTTACATTACATTTTTATTATTGAGTAGTCTAAGCCTCCGTTTGCACAAATAAGGCGATGTAGGGGAGGAAGAAGGAAGGAACACACACTATGTTAATAGAAAGTGGAACCCATGCACGGAGTTTCCACACCGGATCAACGCGTATAGGAACAGCAAGTTGGGAAAGAAGAGAAAGAACAGGCGAAAGTAAGATCAGTAGAAGTATGAAAACCGAAGGACGCAAAGTGGACACGAAAGACAGACGTTCCGAAAGCCAAGCTAATGGCTAAGGAATCTACAGGGTTCCCTGAGGACGCTGCTCCCCACAACAATATAACGGGCAAACCTGAACTAACCTTACTCTATGACCCATCCTTTGCCCTCCCCCCCAGGGGAAGGACACATGCAATAGGTACTCCTATTGTCATAAAAAAGGCATATATTCTAAGGCATGTTGACGATCATAAAACAGTTTTCGGCCAAAAGAAATCAACAATATACAAGCATCTTCCAAGTTTCACAAGCGCACGTATTTCTAGAGCATCTTACGGCCTTGAGGCGCACGAGGTGCGTTGTGAGGTGGAGGGCAGCAGCAGTACTCTCCACGAGTGTCCAGTAGCTGTGAGGGTGGAGGGCAATCCAGATATTTTTGTAGGGAGCGAGAGCAGCGGTGAGGGCAGCCGTGGCACACGCCAGCTCAGGGTGGGCCTGTGGTGCGGAGAGCGCCACCACCAGCGAGTCCTGGTGCAGCGCAGCAACTTCTATACAGCCCTCAACTCCCTGCACACCCTGGCGCTGTAGACTTTCTACGGCGCACTCCAGCACGGCTGACAGGTACGTGTCGTCCGCCGCCCTCTGGCTACTGCCGTCCATCTGCTCGCCAGTAACAAACATGGAGGGTCAAATGTGCAGGGAAGCAAAAGGGGCAAATATAGGACGAGTGATAGTGATATTTTATTCTTCCAGAATAAGGAGCACAAAGGATAGCCCCAGCGACTTTCGTCCACAACTTGCATGCCAAGTTCTACAAATATTTGAGTTGCACTTCCCGCAGTGTCCATAAACCGCACCCAAACATTGTTTTAATGCCCATAAACGCATATAGATTGTAGTTGAGTCGTGGAAATGGATCATAATACCAGGCAAACTTCCTGATTTAAGGGGTACACAACAAGAGCTATCCATATGAAGCATGACTGCCTAACAGTCAGAGAGATTATACCAGGACGTGGTAAAGCTGCTTCACCAGGTTTTTACCATGGGTCTTACCAGTCCTGGCATCACTGTGCCGAGCGCTGTAGCATGGAAGCTGGCCCACGGAGCACTGCAGCACCAAACTAACCGATACATCCTTCAGATGTTCAACAAGTTTGATAAATCAATGATACACTGTAAAACATCTAGGCTGATTTAGATATGTATATTTTTCTAGTAATGAAGTTAGAGCAAAGGGGCGACCAATGCAATCAATCACCTGGATAGTAGACGCAGCAAGCGAGATGCTGGTGGCGAGCTGGGCCGTGTTGAGCAGCGGAGCAGCGTTGTCGCGCCTGGCTAGCAGGGCCAGCAGGCGCCCTACGCTGCCTATGACGGTGTGGGTCTGGTCCCGTGGTGCTGCAGCAGCGACTGATGTACTCGCACTGGAGGCTGCCAGCACTGACACCACGCCCTCCCCTCCACCAGACTGCACAGGGACCGTCCATACTATTATTAGAAGTTATGAGAGTTCAGCTATAAACTAAAGCCCCATCCTTCACCCAGTAATTGTTCAGCGAGACCAACAAACACATTAACATTACATTGGTATTGTCACGCTATTTCTGAAACTAAAGACAATCAATAGCGATCTAAGATGATTTACTCGGCTTACAGCCGGAACCACAACGTTGTACTCAGGTGGCAAGATATGAAGGTCGAAATGAGAAGAATACAGAAGCTAGAAGCGCATGTGCGGTCGGCCCCTTCTGTGGCACTCCGCACGGGCGAAGGTAAGAGCCCAGCAGAAAAAGTCGGTTACCTCGATTGGCGGCCCACCTTGCGGGACAGAAAGGAAATATAGAGAACCTACCTAACTCTACAAAACTAACCTTCTTAGCAGAAATTGCGGCCAGATGCTACATTCCCTGCGAAGAAGGCACTCGGAACCCTTGGGTGCGTGATGCCCCAACAAATTGTGGCAGGGACCAACAAACACAGATAGACTTATATTAGGGTATGTGGTAACTAAGCGTTACTGCCGCTAATATTGATTGCACATTGGCCTTATTTCAGCTTTAACCAACACCAGCAAAATCCCAGTTTCTGGAGAGTTCTTGCAGAGTATTGTACTTTTTCAGAGACACTGTGATTAGAGGACAACTTGTGGGATAAGTAAAAAAAGGTCAACATTACACCTATACCGAAACTAATCCCTAGTTAAGGTAAACCGACATCACATCAGAGGATTTCTACTACATTCTAACAGAACTACTGTAACTACCTACATCCTTTTACTGCATAGCCTGTGCCTAAAAATTTCAAACCGACGTCGCTACATTATTTCCTTAATAACTCAAGATCCGTACAGAGAGAATTATTATATTACAAAATTAATCAGCCCAGACACAACAACAGAGGATCAGAAGCGACCGGACAGAGAGCACGTGGCAAAGAAATGTGAAGTAGCTACGAGCTATTGCTTGGGGAGTCGCAATAATGAATAAACTATTCGGTACAGAAGGATCAGGTCCCGGTCCCAGGCAAATGTCAGCCCCAGTCGGTGTATACTTTTTGGTAGTGCAGCAATATCTCATGCTATTCCATGTAAATCTCGAGTACAGTACCAGATCTGAGTAGCAGGCTTTACAAAAACGAGACAACACACGTATACGAGCAAATGAGGTATAACAGTACCGCGTCGAAAAATCACAAGACGGAAGAAAGCTGTAGCTGCCCCCCCCCCCCCCCCCCCCNCCCCCCCCCCCCATCCAAAATGCCAAGGCGCTGCTCATTGCCAAATCATAACATCAACGCCATGGTCACTTATATCAGCAGCGTATCTTAGGAAACACTAGAAATTAAAATATAGGTAGCATCTGTAGGATGTCTTCCGAACTCTTGAGACATCAGCTTCATTTTATCTCACAACTCTTGGCCAGCCCAGTTATTGTCAGAGGCTCTCTTGGCTAATTATTATTATTATTATTATTATAAAGGGTTGGGTTACTAGCGCCGCAGGCATCACGCTCGCCTCGCGCTGAAAACACAAGGTTCTCTTAGCTAGCTGAATCACAAATTTACACCATGAGATAGCAAAAATATTCGATCAGTAGCACGCCAATAGTAGCATACCTCTGTGAATTAACTACGTATAGACAGAGGGTAGAACTTGCCAGTAGCACTAGGAGGCCCCGGCAAACAACATAGTTGCATACCTCTGTGAATTAACTACGTATAGACAGAGTATAGAACTTGCCAGTAGCACTAAGAGGCCCCGGCAAACAACATAGTTGCATACCTCTGTG
>LQNS02277221.1:7751363-7779132 GCA_001587735.2 Parhyale hawaiensis | reverse complement strand
AACTTGCCAGTAGCACTAAGAGGCCCCGGCAAACAACATAGTTGCATACCTCTGTGAATTAACTACGTACAGACAGAGGATAGAACTTGCCAGTAGCACTAAGAGGCCCCGGCAAACAACAAAGGCACCTGGCTCCACATTACCTGCATGTGTACAGACGCAGCGTGCAGCAATGCCGGCACCAGATGGGAGGCCTTCAGTAAAGTATCAATAAGAGCAGCAGGCTGCATGAGGAGGCAGGTGTGCAGGGCAGAGGCAGCGACCTGCAGCACAGCACCATTGCTGCAGAATGTCGAACTGTCCTTGCTGCCGGCCAAACTGCAGTGGTTCACCACAACTGTCCATAGAATATTGAGCACGCGGCCACTCAGATCTGCACAAGGGAGAAGTTAGAAAGCTCACACGAAGCAACCGTGAAGAGAGCAGAATACGGCACATGCACTGTGCCTGTTGTAAGTATTCGTAACTGATGATAACGCTGCTAAATGCTTCGAACACCTATGGCGCTCAATGTTAAAACGACGAGACAGCAAGAGAAGCGGATCCCTAGAAAGTAGAAACTATTATCGCTGTTTCTCATGACAGGTCGCTTTAGAACACAGACGTGGTCACGCAGTGGGGACTAAGTGCAATACCAAATTGAGTAGTACAGGCAATCGCCTCTAATGGGTAGCAGCTCCAGTGCATTTGAGAACCAGCCCGCAACATATCCGACAAGTTTGATGAATACGGAACTAAATTGTGTAATTTTCATTCACTACGCAACAGCAGAGCTTGGTAATATGCTTGCAAACAGGGCGGTAGAGTCGGAGTCGGGACACTTAGTTTGTTACAGAGGTAGAACTTGGAGGTCGGATGGAAATAGTGATATTTCGTTAAAGAGTCGGAGATGTAAGGATACTGAGATCTTTGGGCCGGAGGAGTCGGACACTGGCTAGAACCAAGAGTTAAAGTCGGAGTCGGACATGATCGATCTGACTCCACAACCTTGCTTGCAATGCCTATGTAGTGAGTTGGTGTTACCTTGATGCCGTTCATATATGGTACACACTAGCGCCTCACCCTGAGCACTGACGGCCCTGTCGGGGCTGGAGCCACTGGTAGACTGCAGATGTTGCAGAGCGAGCAGCAGAGCAGAGTAGAGGCGCACCTGGGTAGGAGCGGGTGTCTGCAGCAGTGAACATCTGCACACCTCTAATATTGGTCCCAATGCTTCCCAGAACCACTCGGTGCTGCACAGCCTGCGGTCAACAAAGATCATTCTTATTAACAAAGTAGGTTATATCCACAGTTTAATTGTCCATATCCACGTGAAAAGAGTTTCTTGCCCGTTGTCACAGACATAAATCAGTAATAAATCAGATTGTCATATTTTACAGTGTTTATTGTGAATGAAGCAACATATAAAGGAGCATATCTCAAGATTTTTCTAGCGTATGCATGTTTTTTTTTATCATCAGATCAGACACTTAAGCTATTTTGGCATACATAGTTACAAGTAGGTAGACTAGAGTTTGTCGTAAAGCTGCTACATCTTTGACAGCAGACACAGCGCTAATAACGAATTACAAAACTGCTCAAGGGAACAGGTATACCTAGTCATCTTGGACGCCCACCATAACTAAGAAACCCACAAGAACGCAAGGCTGGAGTTGACCAAGTAGAGAAGTGCAGGGCTGCAGTCGACCACCGAGTGTCAAAGCTATGGTGTTAACGATGGAAGGCTCATGAGACGCATGCAACCCTCCCGAACCATACCCACCTCTTGTAAGGTCAGTGCTCTCGCAGTAGATTGTGCATATTTGAACAGCTACACGGTAATAACGAGAATTGAATATTGAATAATTCAATCCTCCGTGTCCACTACAAAGACGATCTAAGAGAGGAAAGAATGAGGGACACACAGTATGTCGATAGTAAGGTGAAACCCGTGCCCAAACCTAAGCAGGTGGGCGGTCCCACACAGAATCTACGCGCATGGGAACAGCAAATCGAGAAAGAAGCGAAAGAACATAAAGCTAAGTGACATAAAACGATTAGTAGGAATATGGAATTAAAAGTAAGCAAAGTGGGCAAGACTGAAAGACACTTAGCTACCTGGGGACGCTGCTCCTCATCAGACGCGCTGAACAAACCTAACCCCAAGTTCTTAGACCCGTCCAATGCCTCTAATAGGGTACAATTGCGAATAAAAGAATTCACTTCCCTGGAGAGGAAGTGAACGCATAACCTCATGTGCGTCAACACAGTAAGTACTCCATCACTCTACCAATGCGAGGACAAAGGAACCTGATTGATTTTTGATCACGCGCACACATACACTTCTGATATAGCTATGAGAAAATGTTATGGGGCTCGCGATGTACCAAATCATCAATTTTACACTTAGATAGACTCCGATACATGTGACACGAAAGCTTTCACCTGTGTATCACGGTCCTTTTCAGACAACCAGCATCATATATACTTGACTTTCTCACTTGAAAAGTAAAGGTAATGACATCAAACTTGTCACTATCAGCATCTTTTTATGTATTCTATGAAGCGTATTGAAGTTATATTAGTAGGTACTTTACGATGAATAAATTTAATAGAAATCTTTTTTATGAATGAGTACAATACAAAGCACACGTAACAGTGAAAATGCTAATGCTTCCTATCCAAAGGCGACCAGTGAGTGTTTTTTCTTTATCAAGGCGAACTAGTAACTAGCTAATCAAGTTCAGAGTTTCCAAGATTCTGTCACTCTGTACTCTGCGGTTATATTCTTCAACGTTTTTGGGAGCATCAGCTAGATGTATGCATTGATGGCTGACGATAATGTGCTTACACACATAGCGCCATAATCACACGTTAGGACGATACATTAAAAGTTTCATATCTAAATAGAGTATCAACGCTTAATTCAAAAAAACAACATTCCAAGTTTCCAACCACAGGCACTTTTGCCAAAGCTATCAACACTTACCGCCTAGATGCAGCAATTACAGTATCCGAATAGTTCATAACTTTACATTATTACACAAGTAAGCAAGTGAGGCAAGCATAGATTAGATAGGCGGCAGTAAACGAACCAATAGGCCCATTCCAAAAGAGACACCGGAACCTACGCCTTGGCCCTCTATGAGCTAGATGAATAGGAGCTGACTAACGTAAACATGAGTCTCCCTAGATATCAAGTAAGCTTGGTGTTTCCACGATTAAATTAAGCACGTCACTGAGCTGGACTTTAGCCATGAGGTGAGCCTATACATCAGAGGTGGATGACTACAGCACGGTGGGCCAGGATACAACAGTGTAGCAAGAGTTAGCAGGAGAGCTAACACTCACTGCGGGCGATGTTTGGTGAGGCTGAGCAGGATATCGGAGAGGAGGTGCGCTGCCTCACGCGAGTGGTTATCTTCTGACGAGTCCAGGGCAGCACCCAGCGCTGTCATTGCAGACTCGCATGCCTCACGCTGAAGGAATAATATAGCTATGTATATATTAACCGGAGCATTATGCCAGTCATTGCATGACCAGAGGTCGTATTGGAAAGACAATCTCAGGCATAAGGCCAAAGTGGCATCATTAGATACAATATCTATGCGGCACATGGTTCTATGTGCTACACCTCAGCAAGAGTTTATAAGTTGCTATGTTGGCTGGGTGCGAAGTTTCCCTAACAGAGCGAAAGTTCCATTACTAAGGAAACAACCATAATGTATGCATCTTCGTTTAGATAAAAAAAATGCCACTAGCGTGTGTCCAGTATATTCTGCAGTATTGCGCTCCACATCAACTGCAGCAAAGGCCACTTTAATGAACTCCCGAAAGGTACAAAGCAGCGGCGTTAAATTAGCCATGCACGTACACAGCTCTATGTTCCTGGAGCATCTCATCAATGATAACTGGAAGCTGGTGCAGACACAGCACGGCAGGTTAGGCGCTTAAATGCTACGTGTAATCTCATGGAAAGGCATGTTCATAGCGGCTCCTTAAATATCAAGAGTGAACTATCCAAAACATATTGCTATCCTAGATATTGCAACTCTCATTGGGTTAAATTCAAGAGACAAACCATTATTATTATTATTATGGTGGGTTGGGTTACTAGCGCCGCAGGCATCACGCCCGCCTCGCGCCGTAAACACGAGATCGAGATATTCTCGGTTTTTGCACTGTCACTGCCCCAGCATAGTGCTGAGAACATGTACTTCCTCAACAATCATAAATCTAAGGTCCATCTGGGGTCAATTTCACATCTCTGCTTCTAGTAGATGGTAGCGTAGCGACCGCGTTACTCTACCGTCCATCTCAATAAACCTCCGAATTTACAGTTTTTCGTAGATTTTACATCGCTCTAAGTAACTCTTTATCCTTCCCACATCAAAATTCCCATGAAAGGGTTCGGAAAGTACTTCTACCATCATCGCATCTATGTCCCCTCCCCGGGAGTATGGGAAGTATCTTCTTCGGATTTCCGAATAGCTGGGGCATTCTGCAAGGAGATGGCGTACTGTCAGCGGCACCAGACAGTCATCACAATAGGGTTGAGGGCGGCGCAGCCGGCGCTCCATCAAGTATTGATGGGTCAGCCTGGTGTGACCAATGTGCAGGCGGCATAGTACCACCTCCAAGCGGCGGTGGCCGCACCTGGACGTTGCCCACTCTTGTACTCCCGGTTTTATCACTCTCAAGTTGTTATTATTGACGTCATTCCACCGTTGCTGCCACACCGCTCTCATAGATCTCCGTATGTAGTAGCTACTAATACTCTTGACTTGGTATAGCTGGGACAAACTATTAGCAAGTTGCGTGTTACATACCTATAACGATACCTATATTTCGGAGATTAGTGAGTGCTCCCAGATACACAGGAGCTAGTGATATGTTTCCCTCGTTATGATGTAGAATGTTTTGATATTCTTACTCGTAAACGTGCGTATAGGCTGCAGATGAGAGCGCAAATTGTGATAACTCGTTGCTTAAGAGGATAGGCTCTGACCCACATTATACGAGACCGGCGCTCAGGAAGCGGTGGGTTAGCATTCTGTACAAGGCGATGACTTGAATGATCGGTAGGAGCTCTAGCCGCAAAGTCAAATCCCTGCTGCTGCTCAACGTCCTTTGTTGCTGCATGCAGACGTCAGCTGATTTTGTTAAGATCTTTCTTCTCTGTTTTCTTAATGTTCCTTTCATTTAGGAAACCTACACAGCTATTATTGTTACTTCCTCCTTTGTCACGCTAGTTCGCATATACGGGTACTCCCTCCATACTGATGTTCATGAAAAGTGTTCTTCATCGACACGGTAACGAGGAAGCAAGTGCCAGTAGCAAATCTCTCTAGGCTAGTGGCAATATTGTGTTTTGTTTTCGTTAATACTGCTTTAGTGAAGAGTACACGCTGTTTAGTGCTAGGGATGTCTGCAGGTATCGGCTGAATGTATTCATATATTTACCCTGTGCGTGGCCTCCTATTCATCCGACTGGGCCCCATAACTAGTACAATATGTTGTTTACTTTCTACCTATAGGCTTATATGTGGAACTATTGTGTTCTTAGTAACGACATTATTCACAAACCAGTAACAAACTACACAACACTTTCGCAAATATCATTTCACCTCCAAAATTTATATAATAAGAGTTCCTTAGTAATCGTAGTGTAGTAGATAAGAAAGACTCACAGCATGCTGGTCCGTAAGACTGCCAGCGTAGGAGACGAGCAATACGGACAACAGATCTCTCCACGCCCGCAGCAGCTGCACGCTCTCCTCCGCTCCTTCACCTTCCGTTACGGCAGTCATGATGTGCTGTGGGCAGTAGGCGGTCTTAGGGCTTTTGCTATCATCATAGAGGGGCAGAGGTGTACCTACACCGCTTTGTAAGGGATGCCGATATGCAGCTATTGGCCAATACTCGCTGTCCAAACGGGAATTAAGTAAGGGAAAATTCGCCTGCACACAGGCAAAGGGGTCTGTTGGACATTATAGCAAAGAAAACTCTTAAACAACAAAGGCACTTCTATCGTTACTAAATTTGATGTGCTGCAGATATGTCTGATCTTCAGGGTATATTATTGCAGCACATTCTTCAATCGATTGCGTTTCATTCCCGTCGCTCATAACCCATTAGCATATTTTCCATTAGCTGAATTTCTTCGCAGTAGTTGATGTTCAATGCAAGAGCAAGGTCTCTAAAAATTTTCTATCGCCGTCAAATTTTGATCATGATAAGGTCCAGGCTAGAGCCCTTGATATACTGCTGAGCGCGTCTAGTAAATATTAAGGTTGCGCATTTATCTTCTAGGTGCGGCTCAACTTTCAAACATCTAAAATACGAGATCTTGCTAACAGGATCGAGGTTGGCATCAATCACAAATTTTGTTGAATTAACAGAAGATGAAGCATGCAGGTAAGAAGCACCTCTTGCAGTACAATCCGCACCACAGAAGGAAGAACAATAAAAAAAGTTCTTCACAAATTCATTAACCTTCATTTTCGACGGCACGGTGACAGTAGAGAACCTCATAATCCCCGGTACTTTTTTTTAAAGAATCCATATTAGCGGAAATAGTTATGAGTGAATGTAAATATATTACCTAACATGCATGTGCAGTCAACTATTAGGTATATAGGTTCACAAGTGACCAAAAATGTGATGCAATGCATATTCACTTACTCAATGTTTTTTTGCATTATTTTATTCAGAGTTCGTTCAGCACAAACGTATATAGCAAATCTATAGCTAAATGTTCATCAATCAGTACAGACTTGTTTTAAGTACCTACAGAATTCTGAATTTCCATACATTCATCGAAGAAATGAAGAACCGGGGAAACGACAATGCAAGATGGATCCATAGCTTCACGTACGACCGCAGAGTGCCGTATATCACAATAAAAAACACAGTTCCTTACATGATTGATGCAGGGCCAGTTCTTGGCGAAGATTGGCTTGAGAGCATCACGCAGAGGAGCTGCCAGCTTACAGTCGTGTTCTCGAGCAGACAGAAAATGTTCCAGTGCCAGCAAGCGAACAGTGTGCAGCAAGACGCTGCTGTTCTCAGAATCTGTCGATATAAAATGAAACAAACGAGAATTTAGCTACTGCAATGCAAGAGACAGAAATCTTTGAAACGCTACACGGAAGACGATTGTGTATTCAGCAACATAGGTAGCTACTGCATTCTATCTCTGTTCAACTATTCTGCAAGTTTGAAGTACATACTTACAGTATTTCCACAAAGACCATGCATAACAAAACGTTAGTAAATTTTTTAAGCCAAATGAAAATAGCTAGCTACCTGAAAAGATTGGGTGCCACAAAAATAGGCTAACATACGGCTGGGTGGGTTCTGTGCGACTTGCAGCGTAACAATATCAAAGAACAATACTACGATGTAATACGTTGACTTGCAATATCAGACCAACTAAAACTTTTTGAGTCATGTTTCAGATCTTAGCAGTGAAATAAGGAAAAAGTGCCGTTGTGTAACTTCTTGAAGACGGTAGAGCAAGCATACACTAGATACGTTACAAAAGTATCAAGAGAAGTTTAGAAAACACAGACTAAAATGCTTTGCTGAGTATGAAGAGCTAGCTAATGCTCATACTGACCAGGGTTTTCATGTGCGAGGGGAATGACGAGCAGTGACCAGAAGGAAGACGACCTTAACGCTGCGATGGCACCGGCGTGGTTGGCCAACCATAGCGAGGCCACCAGCTCCACGATGCTGCTCACCAGCTGCGCGCTGGTGGCGGCACAGCCCTGCAGTGGACAGCACCACAGAGAAACATCATTACACAGCAGCAAAATGGGAATGCGTAGTTGTGTATAGCTATGTGATAAAACTAATATTGTATTTTTGAAGCAATAAAAGTTGAAGTCACGAGAAAAAAATACGGTACTGAAGCACTCCTATTAGACTGACACTCACAGCATCCTTATTTGACTGGTGAGCACAGAGAAGGTCGATCAATACATCAGTGAGAAGCTCGGGAGGCGACAGGAAAGATCTCAGCAGACCAGGCTGATTAGCAACAGCAGCGATCAGCAGGCGGATGATGGATACCTGGTGGGGAGGCAGAGGGTCATCCTACTAAATATAATTTAGCAATTGCTACCTATTGCCTCTTTGGAGAAAATGCTTTCTATGTTCAGCGCTTCGTGTTCCACATATTATCTGTATATTCTTGTAAGAACTTGAATGATCCGATACACTGAAACGTTAATTTTTATTCAATTGAGCAGCGCGGCCCGTACACAAGAAATGAGATTCTATACGAGTCCGTTGCATCTGCTGCATAACAGTAACCAGCAACGGTACAAGATACAGGCAACTTCTGTGCACAGCGACTGGCGAGCGCACCAGTCATCAATGAAGCACCGGTATACTTCACTAGCGGTGCATTCGTAGCTCAAACACTTCGTGTAGCAATTAGTGCCACGGGGTCCACTACATTGGGTCACTCTTTCGGTAAATGGCGGTGAAGTCCGCAAGCACTTAATATGTTAGTCGCGGCCCAGTATGTGGAGTGGTCATGACCTCTTAATATTATCATTATAGAGTAGTTTGAGGCTTCGTTTTCGTAACAAACAGAGGCAGTCTTATTGAGGAAGAAAGGGTAGCTATACAGTAGCAGTACGTCGATAGATAGGCTACGTGGAACCCATGCACGACGGCATTCCCAGACAGGATCAGCGCACATAGGAAAGAAAGGAAGAACAAAGAACAAAAAAAAAAGTAACTTTAGTCCCTAGTACGAAAGCGGAAAGCAGCAAAGTGAGCACGAAGGAAAGATGTCCCGAAGGCTTAGATAAGGCTTATGTAACCTACAGGGTCCCATCGGGGCGGTGCTCCCCGTAACATAGGATGAGCAAACCAAATTAACCTAACCCTATGGCTTAAGGCCGATCCTATGTCCCTGAGAAGAAATAAGAAATCTAAATACTTACTGTTTAGTTGTGCATTTCAAGCAAGAGTGGTAGCTACATCACCCACATTAAACCCAGCTGATCCACCAGCCTGATGGTGTAAACATGGGGACTCTGATCGTACTCCAAGCCGAACAGACGTGCTGCGGTGAAGCAAATTAAATCCTGCCGAACTTCTTACTAAGGAACATATTTTTCGTGCAGCGCACTTAGCTTACCTTAACTCTTGTATCTTCAGCAGCAGCGCGGAGTCGGTACAGCAAGAGCTCCTTAGTAACCTCCGCCTGACTGCCTAAACAAGCCACCAGCGGCACACCCAGTTCCTGCAACACGTACATAACATTTAGCACCGCTGCAAGTGCTCTGCACCAGCAAGTTTCAAGTGAGTTCGGTTATAAAAAATAACTACTATTAATAAGAACGAGTTCAATATTAATGAGTAACTTCGTATGTTAGAGTTAATAACAGCAGGATTAACTTTCTCGCCATCTCAATTATAAACGGCTTGTGATGAATGGCTGAACTTAATCCAAAGGGGCAAAGCGAGCCCTCAAGACTGAAGTACTGACACGTAAAAGCGAATCGGATGGAAGGCGGTGCAAGGAAACTAGTCAGCAAAGAAAAATAAGAAAACAATAGCGACTGTCTGAAGAGGGGAGAAGAGCATTGGACGCTACAGAAAAGCGATTTACCAAAGGTCTTCTTAAAGGAGCCTTTGGGGTCCTGCTGAGCGCGGAATTTCCCATAACAGTGGATGGTTGAATCAACAAATGCCATCCTATAGTAAGTGCTCCGTCCAACGCTCTCTGAGGAAATTCAAATTAATGACCATGTATAGAATACTCAGTACTCAGTTTTCAGACAATAGCACATGGGCATTTGACTAGGTTGAGAGTAGCCTAAACCTCTGCGGAATGATAAATATTTGTGTTGCACAACATTGCATATAGTAGCACAAATATGTACAGTAGAGTGTAACAACATTTTGGGTTTCCTCACCATTGCCAGCTTAGTTAATATCCTGAGTGCGAGACACGGCAAGTTGGAGTTGAGCCGATGACCGACGTACTGAGCCACTGTAAGAGTTAGGTGAGAAGTGCCGCCTGAAAAATACAACCATAGCGTTGTGGTGGGAGAGAAAGTACCGCACTGCACAAGATATAGACGCAGTTCCGTTTGAACTGACGATTTACACCAATCAGTTAGGAAGTCTGCTCTGCTGTAATTTTATGCTAGCGCCTCTGCATTTGATAAAAAAAAGTTGCCTCAAGTTAGACTGGGGAACATCTTACAAATGACACAATGTTGATATTCACCGTTTGCTCCGTTCATTAAGCTAATATTAAGGTAAAATATATAAACAAAAATAGAACTAACTAAACAATCATCTCTTTATGCTTATCAGAAGCCCTTCTACCATATCAATAGAATAAAAGAATACAGGATAAACAAAACTACACGGCCCTTTACAGATAGTGACATCAAAGCTTACACCAGACTTTACGTAAGAAACTGGTGGAAATGTCAAACACTACAAACAACATTCAGTTGGACAAGATCGTAAGGACACGAACCGACAGCAAGGGACGGCAGAATGTCGCTCCCGTGCACCCGACCGCTGCTCCCCGCCAGCAGCTGCCGCAGCCGATCTTTGTGAGCCGAGTCCTGCTCAGCAGAGCAGTGCATGAGCACGAGCCTGTGCAGCACAGAGAGGGCGAGGTGTGCGGTGCGGGAGAGAGCCACGGCATACGTGGCGTGTGGCCACTGGGCGGGGGGAGAGTCCAGGGAGGCTTCGAGACTAGCACCCATCTCCAGTACGGCTCGCAGTGTGGCACCCCCGCCGTCTCGACCGCTCAGCTGGGTGCACACCTGTAGTGTTGTACATCAAGTATACAGTTAGTATCTAGTCCCAGTAGTAGCAACGGTATTCGCGCCAATAGTAAACGAAATTTACCCATACACAAAAAAATGAAAGGTAAAAACAATGGTTAAGCAACAGACTATTTTTACCCATCACAGTAATAGGAACGTTAGTCCTGAGCTACGACATCTCACCTCGGCACAAATATCCTTGTCTTCTTTGGAGCACTCAAGTGCATAGTGCAGCACTTCCATGACGGCCTCCAGCACAAGCACCTTCTCCTTGGCGCTACTGTAACTCCAGTGGATCATCAGGAAGGGCACCACTTCTCGCACAACAAACACAACACCTCCTCGCACACTGCCATTCTCTATTATCTTGGCCTTGAGGGCGGCAGAGAGCATGTGGCAGAACGCTCCGAGAATTGGGTAGCTGGCCGAGGCCGTCTCCTGACCGCACACCAGCGCACGCAGAGACCCGCATCTGTGCAGCAGGTGAACACGATATCAATAGTGGGACAGAGGTCCTTCCTTACGATGGTATAGACCTAAACGTTTCTTCGTTATGTGCTCAAGAGTGGAGGAAGAATACTGCGTGTACAATTAGTTGGGTAACTCCCGGTGAGAATATGCAGTACTGTGCTGGGATGAACAAGAGAAGACAGCACTAGTAAATTCAGGAACTGCATGTATTCAATTATTAATATCTTTCTGTAACCTTTGTTAAAACGGCTGATGCGCTTGCTTACTTAAGCTCGACTTATGATAAAGTTAGTAATACGACCAGTCGAACTGTCACCGGGATTCTCAGTACTACCTCGCTGAGGTCTACACTGGATGGCCACAAGTACAATCAAGAATTCCCAGGACTAGCGAAGTTTGTTCGGCGTAAAAATTTGGTGCGATCAAACCGGCACTTGGCTCAAGTAACACTTGATGCAGCTATTCTATCTAACCTTGCTAGTGCAACGACTGTCTTAGTAAAAGCTCATTATTTAACAGCAGTTTTATTACTCGATGACATTAAAAGTTACAGAACAGGGTGGTGCATACTAAAGATTGGCAACCGGCACTGACAAAGTTACAAGTCACATTGGCAGTACAGTGCAGAGCAGGAACAGCACCACCGGTCACCGCGACAGTCGACAGCAGACTGAGGCAAGCTGGAGGAACGGTGAGTGGAGTGAAGAAAGGAGAAAATTAGATGATAGTGGGAGAGATGTTAGTAGGTAGAGAGGAAAATGGAAGAAAGGTGAAAACAGAAAAATAGGAAGAGAATGAATGACCGGGCAGTGCCGGTTTAGTTAGGGTAGGTTATGCAATTAGGTTACTGATTGGTTTGCAGTTGGAAAAGCTGGAGGCTGGAGAGACCCCAGCTTATGTAAGGTCGGCCACTACATGTGTCATTGCACGGCAACGCTTAGGCCTAACGCCACAGCCAGGCAGTACTGTGCTGCGCCGCACCAAATGGTGAAACTTTAAATTCACCGGTCACAGTATGAATAAGTCCTACGGTGTCGGAAGGTGGAGCTGCGCATGCAAGAATCAGCAGGTTCCCAACTGCGACTCTGCGCACTCAAGAAACAGCTCCTTACATTCACACCCAGATTTGTTCATAAAATGAGCTGCCAACTTTTATGTAACTCTCAGTCCGCAGCGTAAACTATGACAAAAATGACATGTAACTAGGTACTGAGCCTTCAGCGCTCAACACACTGTCCACGGACCCTGTAGTAACTGCCAATCTCAAGTCAAACGGCGGCCCAAACTTCTGGGGCCAGGGGTGTCTGACTCAAACTCCATGTACCAAAGCCTGCCTACTGCTAAAGACTATGTATGTAAGAATTCTTATCATTTTAATTCTTGGTGCTTGTATATTCAAGATTTTATTGACCTGATGATGATGTCTGAGACATCGAAGCGTTGTCTTTTTGAACTCTGATGGTGACAAATATTTTACGTAGAAATGAATACAAGTGTATTTCTAACTACCCTAACGCGCAATGAACTGGATAAATTTAGAAGGGTTGAGAAATTAGAAAAGAGAGCTTTTACTTCTGACAGTTGGAATCGCACTTGTGATGGGAGCGTTTCGATCAGCCTTCGTTCTTTCGGTGTGAGCAGGTCTAAAAGTGTAAAGACTGCTTCAACGTCAGGATATCCCAATGCATCGATACGTCAGGTAAAGCTCTCAAGAAATTCATCCATCCGTTCCTCAGCAGGATGAAATGGAGGAGGTGGCGTTATCCTTATGTAGGCACGTTCAGATATAGTTGGTCTCTGGAGGACGCTAGGCTGGATCTCATGCTCTCGCTGTGTTTGTCGTTCTGCTGCCTGTGACTTTTTAAGTTGTTCCTCTGCTTCTGCTTGTCGTTCCTCAGCCTGTACTGCTTCCAGCTGTGTTAGAAGGCTGTGCAAGGCGTCTCTATATTCAGCCTGTCCGTCCAGTAGTAAAGCCGAGGGCTTCGGCGTACCCCTTTGCTTGCGCAAGAACATCCGTCTTGCGAGGTGCGACCTGTTTTCATGACGATGGGCTCGCGTAGGTAAATTAATGACCCAGAAGCTGTGATGCTTTGCCGTTTTTTAGCTTGCAAGGAAACTTCCGGGTCCCTGTTTTCGGGCGCCAATTATGTCAGGGTTCTCTGAGTGCGGACGGTACCGTATAGCTCTGGCGGGCCGTACGGCTTAAAGATTGATCAGTGTACAGCACTTACCTAGTGACAGCAATTCCACTTTTCAATTCTCAGTGGATCCACTTTTAGAAGATCCACCCTTTCAGTGGATCCACAAAAAATAATCATACAAGTCCAATGATAACTGAGTTCCTATCACAAAAGAGCAGGATCAGTACCTATTTCACGGAATTTCCGCAGTATAATTAATTTAAAAATTATTCTCGGTTTCTCAGAATTTCCCGTAAGTAATCTATAGAATAAGTTGCAGGACTGTGAATTAGTTACGGGAGTTTTCGAGGACCAGAAACAGTTCCCGGAATAGTAGTAGAGGTTTTACTAGCGCTTCAGTGCCACAATGCCTATATCGCGCCGGAAACAGTGCCCAGGAAATTCCGTGAAATACTGATCCCGATTTCCCTGTGGAGAAACTTAGCTGCCAGCTTCTTGACCAAATCAATTAAAAACTCTTCACCATCACTTTACTCTCTTGCTTGCCCTCTACGCATCAGTAGTGGCAGGGCTAGTGCTACAATAGCGGCACCTAAGGAGACGGGCACGAGTTGCATTTAGAGGAGTCAGAAACAAAAAAATTAGTAGCTTAACTTTGTTACGAGTCTAACTTTTTAAAGAGTGTGAATCATAGAGGAATAGGAGTCAGACACACGCTCGTCTCGGGAGTCGAAGTTAGACGTAGACTAGGTAGTCTATACAAAACTCGACGTTACCTGTAATACTGCAGGGAAGTTTCACCAGAAGCCAGCTGCCTGCTGTTGGCGCCCACTGCTGGCATGCAGGGCAGCAGGTCGCAACGATCCAAGGACTTCCAGACTCGGGCAGCATCGTACTTGCAGACACTGGCGGCTGCCGTGAGCAGCCATCTGACGAGACTGGCACGCAGCTCCAGCACGCCGCTCACAGTCACCGTCACGTCTAACAGCAGCTCAATGGTCTGGTCTAAGGAAGCGATGTACTTTCCTTCGCTGCTGATGATGCTGGACATAAGTTCTATAGAGGTCTCCACGAACTCCAGCAGCCAGTCCCAGACCGGCGCACCACTGCAGATCTGCCAACACATCAACAGTTAAGTCACTTGCACGCTCATTCAGGCTTGACTGTGAAGAACTGATGATGAAGCAGTACGTACTGAGTACTAAATTAGTCACATTGCTTAGATCATTCTTTTACAAGCTGTTACTCGCTATATTGTTCATAACTGAAGGGCTACTTTGACAAACTCAAGAACTTCGTTAGAGAACTTGAAATGTTTCTATGCGAAAGCAGAAAATGACAGTAGTTTAGGCAAGTGACAGCAAAAAGCATTTATACGAGACACAGAGCGATGGCAGGAGACAGGAATTAGTAAGACATATCCAGTCAGCAAATAACTAGCGAGATAAAAAAGAGAACAATAACTCAAGGGTATAAACTGAATTAACATTCGGATGACCTTACCTGCAAATTGAAGGCATTGCAGGCAGCGTGCATGAGCTGCCAAGCATTGCAGGGAACGTGCCACTGCACAAGTAAGGCGTCCTGCTCCTGCTTCAGGTCGTGTGCATAGAAGAGGCGCGTGCCTGAGGTGTGGGGAGGTAGCGCGTAGCCAGGCAGAAGCTCCAGCTCGCTGTGTGTGATGAGTTGCGAGCCGCCTACCTCACTGCACGTGCCAGCGAGGGACATGCTGCCCATGGACCAAGTCATGCTCGGCAGCTCGCTCAGCAGCTCCACCACCTGCACATCAGTAAATTATGTGGACAGTAGTGACTCGAGTCAGAGGACAGTGTTGTATCAGATGGAGGTCGCTGTGTGTCTCCAAAGTAACTACTAGGTTCACTAGAAACGACGTAATTTCTGTAGAGGATAACTACGATAGCCCAACTACTGTATATCACACCCATCAATGCCAATGACTGAATAATGATGACTGTACAGGATAATGTGAGAGGGAGCAAAGCTCTAAATTCTTAATAATCACAGCCGTCGAGCAATTAAGCCTAGACAATCTCTTACACCCACTTATATATAACAAATGGAATTTAAGCATGTATCAGCTCACGTCATTTAGTGTCAAGGCCCCCCCCCCCACCATCTACCATACTTACTAGCGGGCCCACTGCGCTTCCTTTTCAACTAGGTGTATTTTTAACTTCATCCTATGTCTCATCTTCCTTCTAGACTTATTATAACCATGTAGGCTATTGCTTAGCGCTTCAGTTGCTATCTGCTAAACCAAACGTTGGGTTAGACCAAACGTTTCGGCAGGCTTTATCTCCCCGAAACGGAAACTGAGTTGCCTCTAGTTCCAGCCTTCGTATCAACAATCTGCATTATGGCCCCAACACAAAAAACGGGGATACACGTAGATCACACAAACAGCACTGTTACACAGAATGGCTATATACATCATTGTTAGATTCATTGTTTTACCATCCCAGACAATGACTACGGACAAAGACAAAAGTACAGCATGAAAAAGCACCATCAATTGCAATGGCATTTTCAGTATTCAACTACGCCCAAAGAAAGCAATTAAACGGTCAAAGAGGTAAGCGGTTCTGGATTAGTAAATATTGAAAAGGTTTAAACTCACCTTGTGACAACTGAAGGAACTGGCGCTGGCGAGGGACGAGCAGAGGGCCAGCAGCGGTCGCGGTCTGTGAGGGAATGCGGTGATGGCATCAGGCAAGAGCATGCCAGCACAGCCGCCTGCATGGATGTAAGATATTAAAGTCAATGCTTTATAACAGTGACTGCGATGTCAGGCTTCCGATTCTATACAAACCTGATGAGAATTGTCACCGTGGCGAGTTTGTTTAATAGGATGCACCGGCCATTAAGGGTGTGCCGCCCCACGAAAAGGAGGGGATATTTAGTGGACATATCTAGAGAAAGGTAGAATCCATGCGCGAGGGTGTGAGTTTTTCCACACAGCATCAACGCGCATGAGTAGAGAAAGAACTGTACACTAAGTGCTCAGTAAGCCTATAACAATGGAAGGAAGTAGAGGGGGTAAAAAGTCGCAGGAAAGACGTCCAGAAGACATAACTGGGGTTAAGGTAACCCCTGGCATCCTCTTTGGGGTGCAACTCCCCGTAATAGAAGATGGACAAACCTTATGGGGGCTTAGTGAGAAAAGTAAAAACCCAGCCAGCAGAAGTGACAATAAAAAAGTAACAAGAGATACAGCATTAGGAAGGAAGGGCTGTTGGCGGCGTTTCCACAGAGCACCAAAGCTACAATTGTTGTCACTGGAAATGTACATATGTATATAACAAATAATGGCTGTAAAACGTACGTCAAGAAAGAAGAGGAAGAACAGAGGTAAGTAATCAGTATGATGAAGAAATCCAGATGAAGCAAAATGGGCACGAAACACAGACATCCCGAAAAGCCCAGCTAATGGCAAAGTTAACCTACAGGGTCCCCTGGGGTCGCTGCTCCCCATATTAATATTAAATTATATTGAGTAGCTTGAGCCTCCAGATCCACAACGGCGATCTAACAGAGGAGGAAGCATGGGACATACAGTAGGACAATAGAAATATGGGGAACCCATGCACGAAGGTGTTCCCACCAGGGTGTGCAATGGAGGTTTTACCAGTCCTGGTAAAAGCCTGGTAAAACAGTTTACCAGGGTTTTACTAGGATTTTACCAGGACTGATAAAACCTTCATTGCACACGCTGGTTCCCACACAGGATCAACGCGCATGGGAACAGCAAGTCAGGAATGCTCAGCTAAAATATTGATCATTTTAAGCAATTAGAAACGCCTCTGAAGTAGACTTACATACTGAACGCTATTATTACATTTCCGACAGCCGATGCCGCTGGCATCGCGCTCTATGCGCGGTCTCGCTTCTTTAAAAACCATCATTTGCCACATGATAAACTAACAAAATGCTTTTGATAAATTTGAACAAATAATGGAAAACCAAAGTAGCATCATAAAAAATTGCTGTTGCGTATTTTTGTACGTAGATGTCACTACAAACTTTCTCTTTAGCACCCTCCGGACGGCACGGTCCTAAGGTACCGCACCGTTAGGCGGTAGCTAATAACTACCTACATTGGACGTTACAACTTTTTCAAAATAAATAGATCAGTCGAACTTCCTTATTCGTTTACCAAATGTAACTTTGGTCGACATTGATTGATTACAACAATTTCAAGTCTATGTTAGAGCACTGATCGAGAATTTCAAAATTGTCATCTGCAACAGAATGACCCGTAATTTCAAAATGACGAAAAAATGCAGCCAGTGTACTGCCTCTTACACTGGTGACACCAAGAAGCAAAGGAAAGTGATGATTTGTCAAGACAAAGGTATAGATATCGTTTCGTTCTGTTAACAGGTTGACAAACATTAATAGCAAAATTGTCATAATTTTGCAATTACGGGTCATCCTACTGCAGATGACCAAAGGGATCTAACACTGATGTGAAATTGCTAGAATCAATGTTTCAGAATGTAGCTATATCCACAAAACTTGCTTAGTTAAATAAACAAGCAAGTTCTGCTGATCTCTTTTTTTAATTAGTTATAACTTTTGAGTTTTTTTTTATCAGTTTTGGTATCATTATACCGAACTTTGCAAAAGTCCTGATCTGTTTTAATAATTTGCCATCCGAAATTTGTAAAAGCCTTATTTATAATGAAATAAAATAAGATTTGCAATGCATTAGGTAGGTTATTATGATCTAAACAACGTTGCTATTCACTAGGACCTCCATTGGCAGCAATGACACACCCTAATCGTGGTCGGTAGTCCTTAGGGTAACATGTCTAGGACCCGTCCACCATGCTAGTGACAGTCCACTTGGCACTAAAAAACTTCTTGTGTGAAAACTAGCAGTGCGAGAAAGCCGTGCATAGGCTCAAACTGTAGGCTAAGTAGTGCTGCACCATCCCTGAAAATGGCGGCCGAAAAAGATAAAACAGTAAAAAATGGTGGTGGTTTTCACATCTTCTCCATGTTTTTAGTAAAAAATGTGGAAACCACAACCATTTTGTATGGGTTTATTTTTTTTCGCCCGCTATTTTCAGGGATGGTGCGGGACTACTTAGCCTACTACAGTTTAAGCCTATGCACGGCTTTCTAGCACTGCTAGTTTTCACACAAGAAGTTTTTTAGTGCCAAGTGGACGGCTACTAGTATGGTGGACGGGTACTAGACACGTTACCCTACACACATTACGGAGGTAGTCCTTCCTCATCTGGGCCCAAGAGCGGTTCACAGAGACTTTCAGCTCCTCAATGTTGTTGTGGCGATCTTTGCATGCTTTACTCTTAATATGCGCCACACCCTGTAGTCCAGAGGATTTAAATCAGGCGACTGTGGGAGCCAGAAGTCTAAGGGCCAGAAAGTTATGTCTTGGCTCATCAAGTTTTGGACGATTTTCGCCGTGTGCACTGGTAATCTGAAACATGTAATCTCCATCTTTGAGGATTTTTCTGATCCATGGAAGAACTATTGGGGCCATGATATCCCTGTATTCAGCCCCTGTCAACCTGCAACCGCCCTTGAACCGCAGAGGCATATTCTCTTCACAACGTCAAGCATCATCACAGAGGCCGCATGCTTTGTTGCGGAGACATAACGAACTTCAGAGATGTCTTGGCCAAGGCTCACAACTCGATCGTTCTGTTTGTTGAAGACTGGATCCACGGTGAAGGTCTTCTCATCTGAGAAAATGAAGACTCGATTTCCATGAGTTTTCAAGTCGTTAAGAAGGCGGGAATATCGCTCATGGCGCTTTTTAACCATGTCAGCAGTTAGCAGCGGTCTTTTCTGACGCTTTAAGCTCTTTCCACCTTCACTCTTACAGCTCTTGGCACGGTTGACACAGAAATCTTCTTCGCTTTGCAAATTCAGTCATTTTGAGTTTCGGATCATTTTCAAAGGCTCTTCGAACATTCTTCCGTTGAATAACTTGTGGTCTGCCTGAACGTGGTCGATCTTTGAGGCTTTCATTATTCTTAAGGCGGTTTTCGACCCGTTTCACCGTCGATAAACTGACATTTTGCAACCGAACAATGTCCGTCTTCTGGTGACCTGAGCGAAGGAGAGCTGCAATCTATATCCTTTTTGTTTCTATTACCAACAATTTATAAAAAAGGAGCACTGTTACCAGTTATTATATTATCTGATATAGTTTAGGAATGAGTCATTGTCAATAAATTTCATCAAGTCTTTGAAATGAGTTTCATACTTGGAAAATACAAAACAGGTCAGGACTTTTGCAAAGCCCGATCTACAGTATTAACTGGTCAAGATACCGCAATAAACTATTAGTAACTAGCCAGCAAACACGGCAGCTACAGCATTGCGGCTACCATGCGTCCAGTAGCCACACTATAACATTAGTTGCCTGTGAAGTCGTCTACACTGAGCAATGAAGACCAAGAGCTTGAAACTGCCACGCATACTATCTAAATTAGAATTTAAAAACATAACTTGATATCCACTAACTATTGAATTAAAAAGAGTGTGCATTTGAAATTTGACACGGATGCAGCTCTTTTCAGCATCACTCACGACAGCAAGACCGGAGCGCAACAGCCTACATCACCTTCCACATCCAATTCTTCTACCGACTATTGCACACATCTCATTAGGTTCAAATAACAGAGGTTTATCGCAGGAAGAGCTTTGCCTGAAAGTTGGTTTATGAAGCATGATGGCTCTCGTATTCGGTTGAGATAGCGATCGTCATCCCTTTTCTACTCTCCACCTGATGTATCGACGTTACCTAAGCGAGACTTAGCACAGCACCGGGATGGGTCAGAAACTCTTGCTTCCTTGGCCAGATGCACGCTAAGCCTCATAAGAACTCCTACAAAGGTTTTACAGAAACAAAGCCAAGAGCAACAAAGTATAGTAAGACGAACCTTCTTCTGCCCAGAAGAGGGCTGCAGGAACGTCAGCAGAGAGGCAGGACACAGCCAGGGAGCTGAGCTGGACCCCACAAGGAGAGCTGATATCGATGTTGAGGTGAGCGCCCGCCAGACACACCAGCGAGTATACGACACTTGTGCACACCTCGCGTAGCAGGTCGTCACTCTGATGACGTAAGACGTGAAGGAAGTGCCTTAGTTTTACACCAGGCAACATGAAACGGCACATACGTAAATATCAAATGCTTACACTGCAAACATGGAGGGGGAAACTCCTCTGTAGCAGTTGTATACTGTATGTGGATAAAAAATTTATTAATGAGAACATTTGTAAGAAAGTTTGATAGGATAGCTAGTACAGTGGCTGCCATCGAGGCAGATAAGACAAAAATTCGCTTACTGACCCTTGACTTCACCGGACAAAGATATGATGGCGAATGATAGATGCGCAACTAAGTAAGACATGAGGCTTGCCACACGAGAGCAGAAACTCAGTAACCTATTTACTGATCACTGATTACTACTATGCTACTCATGGTTCAACCTTGAATTCACCTTATGTAGGATGAATTAATTTGCCATCTCAAATCAACAGCTCGAACCAAAAAGTGCTTTTCATTCAGCA
Organism: Parhyale hawaiensis; assembly: GCA_001587735.2. Classification (NCBI taxonomy): domain Eukaryota; kingdom Metazoa; phylum Arthropoda; class Malacostraca; order Amphipoda; family Hyalidae; genus Parhyale; species Parhyale hawaiensis. The sequence goes on along the minus strand of LQNS02277221.1, from coordinate 7,758,161 downwards.
AGGTGAAGTGTAGAAGCTTTTCGAATTCACACATAGCGAAATGTACTGGGAATTAAGAGGGTAGGTAGCTGTTCTTCAGAGGCTCAAGCATTAAGCGACGACAATGCAATGTCGGTAATTTTTAGCTAAGCTGAGACAAGAAGGACATTGGTCACAGCTAACACTGTAAGCTACAGCAGTAATATGAACTGAGAACTACGCACGGTAGGGAGTCTGTTCTTTGTAAACATGAGCGTGAACATACATCCTCACTTAGCAGTCTCATATCTATAACACACAAAAAGATCACTAATCTTACTACAACCGCTCAGTTCTAAACTTCTAAATACTGGAAATTAAAGCACTTCAATGAACAGTAGAAATTAGGTAACATGTAAAAATGAATATCAAGGTACATCCGACCTGGCATTCCCATCTAAATAACACGAAAACGTTCACGGTGCTTACCACAACTGCCTGGTTCTTGATGAAGGACAAGAGACAGGCAATAACTCCTCCTTCCAAGGCCCGCGCAGCCATTTTGCTGTAGCTCGACATGCCAGTAAGACGCGAGGCGACCGAGCTGGTGTCGCTCAGCACCGACCGACCTTGCAACAAACACCAGGCCAGCAGAGGAGGAAGGTGGCCCGGCCGGGATCCAAAGTCAGTAAGGGCATCTTGAAATTTGTCGCGCCAAGTTGGTTGGCAGAGGGCGTTGTTGCTGCACAGAAATTGACACACAAATGATTAATGATGCGTCAGTTCATGACTATCAAAAGCGCACCTTCGGCTGGTCAAAGGCAGGCGAATAGACCTGGGTAGAGGGCCTGGACAGCTCTCCCTTCCATCTTCCACCCTTAGCAATGAAGGAACAAGGCAGGTAACAATTTGCTAACATTAAAAGCTGCTGACATGGCAACTAGCTTCACGACAATAGCATTGACGGAAGTTTGTTCTCTGCAATAACGACTCTAGGTATAATTTCCGGAGCTTACTGACGCCTCTCAGAGCAGATACGATCTTTGAGCCATAGACCGCAACAGTACTTGACTCTTAGGTCTGACGCTGGCGGCCAAAAGTCGGCAATGGAAAAATGGGATTTTCCCAAGAGCTATTCTTTTCCCCCTATCTAATATTGATGAAAAAAAATTCGAAGGTACCCAATATTTTTCTTGCAGAGAAGGTATCTTGGATACGGCGGGGACGAACTTGGCGTTTGTCTGCATGACCGTGTCCAGACACGTTCATAATAGCTCTTGAGAAAATTCCATTTTTCTCATTTTGGCCGCCAGCGTGAGACACCACTTTGGACCTAAGGGTCAAGTACTTTTGTGTTCTATGCATTGAAATATGAAAGTACCTGTCTTCCGAACTCTCAAGCTAATTGAAAATCCTCAATCTGTTAGCCAACTACACTCAGATAACCGCTTTTAAATGCCTTTATTACAACCGATGAAGTAGGAGAAGTACCTAGGCAAGACGAAGAAAAGCTACAAAGAGACGAAGAAAAGCTACAAAGAGAACAAGATGAGAGGATCACAACATATACAGGTGTGCCTCAAACTTCAAAGGACAGTTTACTTGGTCAGGACCGGCTACAACTTAGGTTTTTTTGTAGGAACAGCATTGTCTGAAATGCCTTTGAAGTGTGCTGGAGCTTCTAAAGGGTGAACGGCTGAAAGGCGGAGAGACACAAAGGGCCGAGGTCTGCCATTTGTGGTACTGACGCTACAAAAAAAAAACACAATGACGACAGCCACACGCACTGCAATCAGAGAAGGCAGCGCAAGCCGACGGCCTGCACCACAACCCAAACAGACAGGGTTGTGGAGTCGGTAAATTTTGGAGCCCAAGAAGTCGACACCCCAAAATGGGACAACCCCCGTAGCCGGACTTTCTCCATCTGATTCCGCAACCCTACACACAGCTGGACTCGAGAAGATGCAACGTGAGCCATATATGCGGTGGTAGGCTCGCTACAGTAAAAATGTAGCGGCGCTACCGCTACAAGCTTAAAAATGTAGCGGCGCTACCGCTACAAGCTTAAAAATGTAGCGGCGCTACCGCTACAAAATTTGAAAAGTAGCGGTGCTACCGCACAATGTAGCGGCACTACTTACTATTAGCGCTACTTTCGACAGGCAAGATATGGGACAAAGAGATTCAGAAGAATCTTGTGTTGGTAGCCTATGCGCAGAGGGAAAGAAGTAGGAATTCTGGAAAGAAAATTGAGCGCGAAAGACAACGTTGTTTTCTTTGAGCTTCATGAACTCGTAATATTTGGATATAAACGACCACGGATCGCACTAACACTTTGAGTGCCTGATTCACTTTGAAGTTCTACTTCACTATTTTCAACTGCATAAGCTCCAACTTCTATTAGAGTTGCTTCACTTGCTGATCTTTTTGTAATAAATTTATACATGGCTTTGCAGTAAGTGGCAATTTAATATGAACAGAAACGTGAGAAACGCTACCTTATGACGCCAATCATATCATATGGCTCTGCAAGTGAAACTGAGCGGTACTCCACTTCTTGCTGTGTACTGTGAGGTACTCTTGCGGTACCTAGTCGATCACCAAAACGAACACGCATGATACTCGTTCCAAACGCGTTCATTCCTTATTAGGAGATTCATGAGTTAAGAGTTGGTATGACTTAACGTCATGTAGACTAAGTGTTAATTCTTATCATTTTGTTTTTATTACTTTTATATGTCTTAAAATATTACTTTATTACATTATTATTTATCTTCATGGGAATATAATTGTTTCCCTCTTTGCCCAGTCAAATTTACATACTGTATATGAAATTCGTTTCTTCACAGATTGACGTGTCCTGAATCCCAAAATCACAACTGCCTTTTGGGGAAAAGTTTACTTTTCGAGATATTTGACTTTGAATTTCTATTTTTAACTCCGCCAAGGAGGTTGTGTTTTCGTTGGGTTTGTCTGTCTGTCTGTTATTTTGTCTGTCTGTCACCACGACAACCCAATAAGTTATAAACGGATCTTGAAGAAATTTACCAGGATTGTGAGGTATGTTAGGAGGAACAGATGATTACCTTTTGATGAAGATCAGCAAATTCGTTTGTTTGTTTGTTTGTTTGCCTCATTTTTCTCAATGCCATAACTCAAAAAAAGTTAAGGACGGATTTTCATGAACTTTTCATGAGTTGTTAAGCATATCACGAAGAGTAAATGACAAAATTTTTGTGAGGATCTGTTTGTTCATTCGTGTGTTTATCACTGTGTTTAATTTTATGCTTTTTAGTGCAATACTGTACCTCAAAAAATTTTGAATGGATATTTATGAATCTTACAGTTGTTGGTAATGTTAAAAGGTATAAATGATTAAATTTAAGTGCAGATCGGTTGGTTCGTTTGTATATTTAACTTATGTTTGTCATAATGATTGTTAGTAGCTTAACTCAATAAGTTATGAACAGATCTTCAAAAAAATTGCAGCAACTCTTAATACTATTGAAAGGCACAAATAATTAGATTTTAGACTTGATACAAAGAAAATTATGGTTTTAGAGACAATTTGAATTTTTCGTTACCGTTGCCTTACTTAGAAGACGTATGCGCTCTCAGAGAGCTCTTGTTCCCCATTTAACTCTATAAAGGGAGACCTGCAGTGTAGTGCACCGCACTCTGCAAAAATTTATATTTATATTGCTTTCAAATTTCAGTTGAGTTGCCGGAAAGTGGGACTTTTTAGAAAATGACATTTCATGTAGCTATTCTGAAAAAATAAGCAAAAATACCATACATAAGTGAAAATACCATACATAAGTGAAAATACCATAGATTTTAAGAGAAATGGTCCCTACAAAGGGAGCCCTACAGGGTAGTGCAAAGCACCCGGCTATCGTACGGCCGGCAGCGCCGTATGGCTCAACTTCTATTTAAACTGTATATGTGCATGCAACTTCATCCAGTGTTATAATTACTGATGGACAACGAAGTTATATAGCTACACATTATTTAGCTATAATAAATATGACCACCTTAGCTAAATAAAGCTACATCAGAGCAGTTGCAGTCCATTACATACTGTATCATTGTATGAATATTGTTGAGTACACTCATAGTACACTGATTGTACTGCATACAAAGTCAGTAGTTACAGTCCATGCAATACAACAGGCGCCCCACAGTTCCTGTAACACATGCACACTGCCTGCGTTGGCGAGTGAATTACCACTGTTGTCATACAAAATGTAGATATATGGTTGTATGCTTTCTCTTAGAAATGTTTATTTTATAGTGTTTTACTATAATTTCCCATTGAATTGATGATTTAAATTGTATCACAAGTCACGTATGAATGTCTGAAGAGTATGCCTGTTGATTTTTTATGCAAAATAACTTTAAATAATGGAATTTATAAACAAGTCATTAAGCTGTGGTACACTGCACCGCATCTCTCCCGTTATAACTCCTCGCTAGGGGTCTCCCTTTGTAGGGTTAATACTGGAGAAAAAAAATTCGGTTGAAAATTCTCACTCAACATCCCGATGTCATACACAGGTTATAGATTAGATAGGTGGCAGTAGACGAACCAAAAGGCCCATTCCCATTCCCACATTTTAAGACGTTTCACACGAATGACACTCTGCTCGAAACCGCTCAGCTTTCGAGATATGTGACTCCGAAGCTACCACTGCTTTCCTATGGGAGAAAATACCCAGCGGCTCCACAATAACCTAAACTGTGTTAACCTAGCCTACAAATAGGTTGAATGTTCCAATAACCAATTTTGCAGTGGTAAGCAAAAGGCAGAGTACCTCTGTCGAATAGCACCACGACTCGCGTCATCGCGGGTTCCACCACGTCGGGAGGACTGGTTTAGTCGTCACACTATTGTTAATTGACAGGTAAGTACTCTTGCTTTTTTTTTTTTTTTGGACTTAGCCAAAATTACAAGGTATGCTCTTGTGTAGGTATAAGAGCTATATTGTTAGTAGTTGTTCTGTACTTAGTCTAGTATCTTAGTATAGACTGTAGTACTGTATCGTATTATACTAACACTTTACTTGTACAATTTAGTATAAGTATTCCAAAAATCTGTTAACTCTGAATCTGCTTCCTTTACAGGTGATAGAGTTAGTTCATCTCAGATTTTTTTTTTCTCTCCCTTCCCCTTCCCCCTCCCCCAGCGTCCGTGGCTATATAGGTAGGCACCCGACCCCCTGAGCCTCATTCCGGACGACGAGTGAACATCTCGCTACTAAAGAGGCCAGAACTACGGGCTTTGGGAAGGTTGTACCTAAAGAGGTACTCTCCCTTTCGCTTACCACTGCAAAATTGTTAATTGAAACATTCGACCTACTTGCAGTGGCTCGCTTCCGGCAGAGTACCTCTGTCATATAGCACCGATTTACAAACAGCGTAGCTTGCGGAGCAGGGAGGGGTTCTGTGGCGACTCCTGATGTGGAGGGCGCCATAAAAGTGCTGAAGCTTACCCTGATCTGGCCTCTATTAATCTTGTCTGTGGAGGTCTTCCTATTGACCCGCCACAGGAGATTCGACACCACATTTGCGTCTCTATGTACCTACTGTCATTTAGTGTGGACCACCGACCTCCAATTGCTGGTATCTTACCACTCTCTCTCCTATGAGTTACCCTACTGTTGGTAATGCGCCTGATGCCCCTGTGTTCTAATTATGCTTTGCTCTCAGCGGTGGTGGTGCTTACCTGATGCTGCATGTCGCACGAGTGTGGGTGGTCTTGCTTTGTGTGATGAGGTTTTTTGGGTGTTCTGTGGTGTTGTGGGCTGCTGTGCTGGTGGTGCTTGGATCGCTGCCATGGCGGTGTTGCCCCTTTTGCACTCACATCCTTGTGAGTACCTACCTATGTATTGTTTGTTGGTGGCTTTCTGATGGCCGGCCGCGCACTTCTCCGGCTCGTTGGCGGTGCGTGCGTGTGCGTAGTACTGCGTACCCATGATAGTGCCGGCGCGCGGGGCCGTGCTTGCCTCCCTTGTCTGGCTGTCCTGCTCTGGGCCGGCCTGGGCTTTGGAGGCTGCAGAGGTTAGTTACAGAGTTGAGTTACCCTGAGGGAGCTGTCTGATTCGTATTTTGTGCCCGTCTGGGCGAGCGACTTCACTCTTACAGATAAGGGTAAGACATTATTAATTTAAAGTTCTTCAAAGTTTTCCGCAAATTTTCAAAAATTAATTCAAGTATCCACGGGCACTGAGCATTAAGGGACCAAGTCCCTATGCCTCACAACCACAGGTAAAAACTTTCAAGTCATTTCACTGTATTAGAGGAAAACGCTCAATAGACTTCTCAAAAATATTCTAAGTCCCCCCGATGGGACCCGAATTTTTCAAGTATAACTGCCTCCATCCCTCTGAGGTTAAGTCTCCAAGGACTGCCTCCCAAAAATTTTTAAAGAGTCAACCGTGGGAAGTCAAAATTTTTCTAAGTCCCCAAGGTGAGACCCGGAACCATTTCCAAGTATGAAGGCTTTCATGTATCTGAGTCAAAGTCTCACACGACTATCTCAGAATTATTCTAAGTGTCGAAAGTGGAAAGCCACAACTCTTTCTAAATCCAAAAGCTATATTGTTTCAGAGTTTAAGTTCCAAAGGGGAACCAAGGATCTCTGCTTTGTACCACCAACAGTGTATTAAACTTATCACACAGGTGTGTAAACAGTCATCACTCTAATCACTTCCTATGTTAGTGATTTCCTTTTCAAGATATCAACCAGAGTCAACTCTCCACGTCCCTAAGCGCATATCCACTGCTTTCTTTCTTCACTGAAGCATACTTAGTTTGAATAAGGAGGCCCAAGGCTTAGGA
>LQNS02277221.1:7718160-7735230 GCA_001587735.2 Parhyale hawaiensis | reverse complement strand
TCCCACCCACCCCACACAGACACACACATTGAAGCCTTAGCTTGATTCCTCCTACCTAATATTTTTGTACCATTCATCTGCAAAGCAAAGCCCTACTTATTGATTAATCAGTGGGTACCTACTATAAGCTAGCTAATAGCTGTATTCAGTTTTCAACAGGTACAGTAGGTATATACTTTAAGGCTTTTACCTATTAAAATGTTGCTCACTACTGTATAGCATTTGTTCTAGGAAGACTTAAAAGTACGGTATTATGAATGTTTCATTATGCTCCATTGCCATTGCTTGCCTGAGCTTCAAACTAAGGGATGTTGCCCTAGTTTTACACCTGCCCTTGACTGTATTACTGTGTAGCCATAGAGTTTTGTTTATGCATAGTTGCTATATAATTATACACTCGTGATGAAAAGTTCAAGACCACTTGAAATATTAAAAATCACAACGTTTTAGTGATAAATAAATAAACTCCTTCAAATAGGAATCAGTAATTCCTAAAGGTATAAGATGAGACAGACGAAAAGACCTGCTACTACAATTTCAACTAGGTTATAAGAAATGCACATTTTTGTCAAATGAGTTTTTCAGTTGATGAAAATTATAAGACAAGGGTAGGTAATAAATATTTAGTTCTAGGGTAATTTCCCGTGTTTTGGATCAGTTACAGGCTTTCTCTGATTGTGTGAAGGTGTCACTATGCCCAAAGCAAGCAAACTCTTCGAATTGAATGTGGTCGGATTGTTGAACTGCATAAACAAGGTTTGTCGCAGTATGCAATCGGGACTGAGATTCACTGCTGTAAAACTGTGATTTGCAACTTCCGAAAGAACCCTGAGGGTTATGGAATGGCAAAATCTAGTGGTAGAAAGACAAAACTTTCCTCCCTGTATAGAGTAAGAGAATTATACGGGTTGTTTCTCAAGACATGGGATGGTCTTCCGGGAAAATCAAGGCACTCTCAGATACTGATTGCTGTTCTATAACCATCAGGCGACACGACTAAAGGGCATGAAGAACAAAAAGCGTCTGACAAGTCCTTGGTTGTTTCCGCATCACTAGGCTAAGTGGCCCGTTTACAGTTTGCTCGAGAGCACCAAACATGGGACATTGAAAAGTTGTCTAAAGTTATGTTTCCTGGAAAAAAAGTGCAATCTGGATGTCCCTGATGGCTTCCAGTGGTGCTGGCCTGACGAGGAGATGCCTCCTGAAATGTTTTCCTAGCGTCACAGCGGTGGAGGCTCGTTTATGGTGTGGGGTACCTTTCTCTTCAGGGGGCAATGAAGCTTAGGGGGTGCAGGGTCGTCAAACAGCTGCTGGTTGTGGCAGCTTGTTACAATAATCATATTCGTCGTTTGTGTGGTGATGAATGGGTTTTCTAGGAGGATAATGCAGCAGTCCACACTGCCCTCCAGGCTATGACCTTCTTTCAAGAAAATGAGGTCCCTGTTTTACATCATCCAGTTTGTTTGCCAGACTTAAAGCCAATAGAAAATCTTTGGGATGGATAGCGAGAGTTGTTTACGGAAATGGTAAACAATTTGTGACTGTAAACGAACTTTATGACGCCATCTTTAAGAGCTGGGACAACATTCCTCCAACCCTCCTGGAAGCCCTCACTTCTAGTATGCTAAAAAGAATTTTTGATGTTATCAAAAAGAATGGAGGCAGTACTCATTACCAAGTTCAAATTTTGCTCACCTCAACATCCCTGTCGAAAAGGTGCCTACGATTTCTGTGTATAATTTTGATCAACTGAAAAACTTGTATGACAAAAATGTACATTATTAAATTGTTGCAGCAGGTATTTTTTGTCTTTCTCACCTTTTACCTTAAGGAATTACTGATCCGTAATCGAAAGAGCTTATAGAAGCTTATCACTAAAACTTTTCTTTTACATTTTTAAGTGGTCTTAATCTTTTGATCGGGAGTGTGTATATATATATATATGTCGGCATCAATTTCACTTTTGCTCGATAGACTTCATGTTGTTGAAGGGAAGATGGAATTATATCAGATGTTCCTGCTGCGAGGAAAATGGTAATCATACGTCGTCTGCTTACAGAATTTGTGCTCCAGGCAGACATGGGAACTGTGCCAAATGTTCCTGCAAGAGGAATACCAAGGCAGCAGCTCAGAGCTGGCCTCAGTACTCTCGTGCCACCGTTCCGAGTCTCGTTTACTAAATCAGATCTACTCTTTTTATTTGACTGATCCCATGCATTTGCTCTCCTGCCGCACACACCTCATTGCCTCTGCTTCTGTCAAGTGCAAACATCCCTATCAGGTAAATTAAGTTTATCATTCACAGTTTATAAGGAACTTTACTTTGTGTATGTAGCAGGAAATTTCTCTTTAGAATCTCAAAATAATAGCACTTGAAGACCTCCGCTCGTGGAACCAGAACGTTTTTGCTGAAAGTATTTTATGTGCAGTGCAGTGCTACAGAAGTATTTCAGTGCATTAAATGTGCAAAGAAGTAAGACTTTTTTTTTCTTCGGAATCAAGGTATTAATTTTCACAAGTGTCTGGAATATTATTGATCTCATTATTAGATCATTCTGTGCGTAATAAAATACATTTCAGCCCGACTGCCTGTATAGTTGATTTGCTTAAGAAACGTATAGTGTAACATGTCTAGTACCTACCCGTCCACCATGCTAGTAGCCGTCCACTTGCTATTAATAACTTCCTGTGTGAAAATTAGCAGTGCTAGAAAGCCGTACGTAGGCTTAAACTGTAGGCTAAGTAGTACTTTACAGTTTAAGCCTATGTACGGCTCTCTAGTACTGCTAGTTTTCACACCGAAAGTTTTTAAAGCCAAGTTGACGGCTACTAGCATGGTGGACGAGTAGCTACTAGACATGTTACCCTATAGCTACCTACTTTATTTCAATAATGGTAGAATACTTTAAGTATAATATTGTGTTTTTATAGTTAATGAGTAATCATTTGTTGTATTGTAGCATTATGTTGTTGCACCTAGGCTCTTCTACTTCAATTACTATATTTACATTATTTTTCATTGTTCTAGCCGTTTGCTTTCTTTGTTTTTCTAACTCATTTTCTCATCTTTATTTTCTGTTCTCATGTGCGGTGCCACTCAGTGATTCGACTCTCTGATTTTTTCGACTAACTGTAATTTTTTTTATCTTCCGTTCAGCAAGTAGCTATTCTATTTATAAATAGTGGGGCATTAACTGGGAATGTAATCTAATTTATATCAGATAACGCTCGATCTTCTCTACAGATTTGTATTACCTAAGCTTAAGTGCAGGTTGCTGCCTTCGCTCGCAGCATTGGTTGCTGAACTCAAACGTCCTCTAAACGCCTGCGGTGTGTTGCAGTTAAAGGGAAGTCAGGCTCCAGCAGCCTGTAACACTCTAATGGTTAGGTACTCAAATGTGGTCACTGTAGGCAGTTGTCGTTGGTGTTTTGGGTTGTGATTACAACGATGATCCTAGAGGGGTGGGGACAATAGGTGCAACACACGTTACCCTGGGGTTCTGCTCATGGCTATACCTAGTTGGTTGGACCAAGACCCACTCCTGGGTGCAGACAGTGTCTGACTTCAACTCCTTGTTTTCCAAAAATTCCCACTCCGTATGACTCTTGACTCATTAACCCATAAACTGCGGCATGCGTGTCAGAACAGATATTTTTGATTTTCTGTCATTCGCAGTTAATGGGTTAACAATAATACCTATTTCATTTGACTGCAACCCCTGGGACAAGTAAGTCCTGCTTGCCCTTCCCCCTTTTATACTTTTCCTATCCATCTTTTTCAACTTCCCAACGGCCAATATTATACATTGCAATCTGATGGACATCAGATGTGTGCTTAAAATTTTCTGATTGAGATTCCCAATTTGTTTTCATAGCCCTTAGCTGTGAGGCAAGGCATTATATTCTTTCAGAGACTATGTCACTAGTAGCACCTGAGTGCCAAAATTAAGTGCAACAATTACAGCCATTTTCTGTTGATGGCTGTACGAAAAGTGTACGTTTCAGTTAGGCTTAAGGTGTTATGCTTCCACATGCTGACAACACTTAGCTTTGTGTTGTTTGCGACAGAACCTTCAATAAGGGTTACCGTTTCATGGCCAGCGATCTCACTATCGTTGATTTTGTTCAGTATGAACTACGTCACGCAAACTGAAGGCTTTGAGTGTGCTTATAGCTCCCTGTACAGCAGCGCAACCCAAATTGACTACAATACACTTTGAAAGAGAGGTTTTTGTAAAGAACCTTTGTAGGTTCTAGATATACCTAAGTGTTTCCATAGAACCCTTAGGCCTTAATTGTTTGCTGCTGAAAAATGAGAAACATGATCGCAGGTATTACGCAGAAGGGAGGATCTGATTTGTAAAGAAATTTAATTGAATGCGCAGTGCGCATGTCAAGGCGACAATGGATATTTATGATCATTATGCTGTAGCTACATTGAAACAATCATAAGCGTCTTTTTAAACTTGACGAAGGCGTTTAAACTTCTTTGCACATCAGAGCTTTCCATTAGCTTCTCTCTAGTTTTCATGATATTTATTATTATTATTATTAAAACTTCACGCCCGGGCCGCCTCGGACAGGTAGTAGCTACAACCAAAATGAAGCAGTTTACAACACCGGGAAGCCCAAAACGCTGCTCAAGAAAATCCAACAAAAAACTATTAACTGCTGACTTGAACGCCTGCAGGCAACACGACCAAAAGCCAATGCCGGCAATGAATTCCAAATCAACAGACCAGGGCACAAAGCATCTACTGAACTGACGAGTTCTGTATCTAACACTCTAAAGTGAAAGAGTGCTCATCAAACGCAGCACGTGTAATCCTCTTTGAGACCTTGAGGGCTGGGACAGATGTATGCAACTAATGTCTTTCATTGCTATAAACCTTATAAAACATACAGAGTCCAGTAACCTCTCTCCTATTGGACAGGTTCACCAGATCATTTTCGGCACACAGCCTGCTGGTTGAACTAACAAGTCTGTTCAGCAGACGCTTGTGACTTGTCAGCAGCTGAAGCCCAGACGGGTGAGCAATAGGTACTCCAACACGGGCAGCAAGAAAGCATAAAAGTGTCTGCGGATAACATCCCTGTCACCAAACACAGAATTCACCTTACGTAGGAGCCCAATCTTACAGGACGCACGTGACACCAGTCGCCTAATATGCGGCTCAAAGGTACCTACCGTAAGCTTATCAAAGACAACTCCGAAAATCTCCAAGGAGCTAGACTCCTGAAGCAAAATGTCATCTATCTTCAGATATGGATGCTGTGGTAAAAGTGTCCGAGACCGACTGACAATCATAGACTTGGTCTTACTGGCATTCAGCTTCATACTCCAGGCCGAGCACCATGCACTAATGTGCGACAGATCCCTATTGAGAGACTCGGCGATATCATTACGCATGCTGGGGGCAGGTATCACTGCCATCAAGGTGGAATCGTCGGCATAGTTGATCATTGTGTTCTTTAGCGAGGAGAGCATGTCACTAGTATATAGAACGAACAGCAGCGGGCTAAGTACGCTACCCTGAGGGATGCCAGACTCCACTGCGACGGAGGCACTCAAAACGCCGTCAACACACACACTCTGCTTTCGCTAAGAAACAAAATCACTAATGATTGAAAGAACCCTACCACCCACACCAAACGACTCCCAACTTGTACAATAGACCCCTGTGGTTGACCCTGTCAAACGCCGCACTGAAGTCCAACTGTACCAGGCGTGCCTCAGACCCACAATCCAGCGCAGACTTCAAATGGTGTGACACTGATAACAGTGCGTCACAACAGCCCAAACCAGTTCTGTATGCAAACTGACCAGCAGCCAACAAACCCGTAGCCTCAGCAAAACGTCCAAGCTTAGAAGCGACCAATTTCTCAAACGCCTTCGACAAAATGGGTGTCAGCGTAATAGGTCTGTAGTTGGCGACATGGAGCGACACTGGGCCCTTAGGAATGGGAGTAACATTCCCAGTACGCCAACAACGGGGAAAATTCCCTAGCCGTATCAAACGCCGGAAGATCACTCTAAGCTTAGGGGCGAGAACGTCAGCAAGCTGCTTATAAAACACAGGAAGCATACCCACCCGGTCCACACCTCCATAAGGATCAAGACCCTCAAGCAGCACCTTGATCTGAACGCCAAAGAGGTTAAACGAGGTATTATTGAATACAGAACATTTATGAGTCAGTGTCCAAGGCTTTACCAGATTCAACCTTCAGCTGTGAATATGCACCCAAATGTCCCGAGTGCCTTTTCCGCAGGGGATGTAGCATTTGGCCGCAGTTCCTGCTGAGAAGGTTAGTTTTGTAGAGTTAGGTAGGTTCTCCATATTTCCTTTCTGTCCCGCGAAGCGGGCCGCCAATCGAGGTGATCGACTTTTTTCCGGGGCTCTTGCCTCACCTGTGCGGAGGGCCACAGAAGGGACCGTCCGCACGGGCGTTTCTTTCCTCTGTCTTCTTTCTATTCATCCTTCACCTCTTGCCACCTGAGCACAACGTTGTGGTTCCGGCTGTAAGCCAAGTAAATCATCTAAGATCGCAATTGATTGTCTAAGTTTCTCAAGTAGCAGGACAAAACCAATATAATAATAATCAAATGTGAATATGTTTTGGTCACGTGAGAGTACACTATTTTATATTTTATTGTTGCTGATATGAATTTTATATGTTGCTGTTTTGTTATCTTAATTGCTTTTTTTCTTCTTATAGGGTCTTACAAAAGTCAGTATTTTTTTCTCTTGCCCCCTCGGCCTCGACTGGCCGTCACGTGTGTTTATAATTTTGCTTTGTTTTCAGAAATTGTTTGCTGATTTTCTACAACAAGTGCTCGATCCTAAGGGCAACTTGGGGCAGCTGATGGCCGCAGAGCTTAAGACTGTACATCAAAGCATCGTCAAATATTAGTAAGTAGCTATGTCTGACGCTCTTGATGGTACGTGCTCTGGATACTCTATTTTTATCCTTCCTCGGATGTTGCACCTTTCTTGCATTGGTTTGTCCTCTATTGACTTTTGTACGCACCATGGATAAAATAGTACCGTACTCCCTATCTACGATACCTATAGGGCTATATTAAGTGTGCTCCTGAGTGTAAACCTTGTGTCATCCACCTGAAACACCTCTGCATGCTATTTACGGTGTAACTGAAAAGGTTATAGTCTGGGTTAAGTCTCTTTGTCATGTAAGTAGAAGGCAAATAGAAAATACGCTATGTCTCGAGCTACATATCTTTTATAATTCTTTGTCTATGTTATTAGAGTGAATATCTGTTCCTGTTGGAATCTACGAGGTAAATAGCATTCATGTTTCTTGCCTTGTGATAAACCCTTGTAAAGAATTACACGCTGCAATAAAAACAGTTCTTTCTCGTCTATCCGTTGAGTCTGTCTCACCTTAACTTAAGCACTCTTACCATGCACCATAAATGTAGCCATTTTATTTGTATCGTGCATTTGAGAGAGAGAGAGACGGGTGATTTGGTGGCAAACGCTTCTTGCCAAGTTGCCAAAGCGATCATTGATATTTATTGTATGCAATTATTACAACCAGGAAAGGGGAATGGTATTACTTTGCCACGGTGGGATTGGCGTAATTAATTATTTTGACAGCTTGAATCAGACAGAAAGCAGACAGGATCAATGCAGCCTCAATTAGAGAATCACAACCACGAGCATAGACAGTGAAGTTAGACTGTTGCTAATTTATTCCTTCGATTTTCATGGCCTGTACACTAGTAGTCATTATTTAACTTATAATGAACTAGCTGAACCCTTGAAAAAATTTATATTTTACTAATTTTATTTGAAGCATTGTAACTGTTTTCACTCGCAGCAGGGTAATCGTTTGTCCTAAAGCTGTCATTGTATGTGCTGAGAGCTCGCACTGTTGTAGCGGAATTCCCACGCTTACGGCAAACAATGATACAGATTCCAACGTGCTGACACAGAACAGCTCAGGTGGATAAATGTAATTACTTTCGCCGAGGAGGTTATGTTTTCGTTGGGTCTGTTATTCTGTCTCTGACCTAGATAACTCAAAAAGTTATGGACGGATTTTGACGAAATTTACAGGGCTTGTTAGGTATGGTAGGAGAAACAGATGGTTAACTTTTTGTGAATATCCATCCATCCGTTTGTTTGTCAGCATCATTTTTGTCAATACCATAACTCAAAAAGTTATGGATGGATTTTTATGAAATGTACATGAGTTGTTTGGCCTATATCAAAAAGACTAAATGACCAAAGTTTTGTAATGATCTGTTAGTTTGTTCATGTGTTTGTCGCTGTTTGATTTTATGCTTGTAGCACAATGACTCAAAAGTTTTTGAATGGATCTTTATGAAACTTACAGGATTTGTTAGTAATGTTAAAAGACGTAAATGATTACATTTTGGTGCAGATCGGTTAGTTCATCATGTTTGACTCTACGTTTGTTAGCTGCATAACTCAAAAAGTTCTGAATGGATCTTTATGACATTTACAGGAGTTGTTAGTAATGTTAAAACATATAAATGTTTAAATTTTGGTGCAAAGCAGTTGGTTCGTTTGTATGTTTGATTCATGTTCGTCAAAATGTTTGTTAGCGTAATAACTCAACAATTTTCAAACGGATCTGTATGAAATTTGCAGGAATTGTTAGTGTTAAAAGCCATAAATGATTAAATTTTTGTGCAGATCGGTTGGTTCATGTGTATATTTGACTAATGTTTGTATAATGTTTGTTAGCAGCATAACTCAGAAAGTTATTAACAAATCTTCAAAATAAATTGCAGAGACTGGTAATAACTAGTTACTATCAAAAGGCACAAATAATTATATTTTGGAGTTGATACAAAGAACATCATGGTTTCAGAGCCAATTTGAATTTTTCGTTCCTGTTGCCTTACTTGGCGGAGGTATGCGCTCTCAGAGTGCTCTAGTTATTAGAAAGACCTTGCTTTGTTGCACCTAATTGCTGATACCCGCCGTATCATAGATACGTCTGTTTCGTAATGTTGTCTGATTCACATTATTTTGAAAATTTCACCGACTTTCTTCCAAACTAATTGACCAATGACAGCCGCTGAGCCTTAAAACTATTCGCTCTAATTTCCTTCTATTTTTACTGATGAAGAGCGTAACACGTTAAGGTAGGAACAACGCTATTAATATTATAGATGGTTAACTCTGCTTGTCGGAGAAGAACGTGATTAATTTGTCGACATATTTAGGTTGTCGATTTGCTCTGTATTAATGTTTACTGCTTCACAGCCTTTAGGTACTCTGCGTAAACGTTGAAGGCGATAATCATGCCAAAACAGTGCAACTAACTACTTATCGTTCCCAAATTCATTCCTCGTCAGGAATTAAGCTGAGAAATAGATTTTCCGTGATGCTTTGAGAGGTTAGTTAGGCTCGCCCATCCCATGTTATGGGGCACGGCGACCCCATGGAGCTTGTGTAGGTTACCTTGGCCATTAGCTACACTCTGAGACCTCCCGGCAGAAAAGTAGAGACAAAAATCGTTGATAACTTAAAACGAGAAATACTTCACGTCCTACTGGCGCACGAGCCTGTGTTGAACCACAGGAATAGTTCGCTGCGATGTACCAGACAATGTGTCCCTGATGCGCTAGTAAAGTTGTTACTACTACTACTAGCCATTAACTAGGCCTTCAGGACGTCTGTCTTTCGTTCCCACTTTGCTTCCTTCCATTTTCGTTCTCCTACTTGCTCATACTTTATTCTGATCTTCCTTTTCTTTCCCGACTTGTTGTTCCCATGCGCGTTTATCCTGGGTGGGAACTTCTTCGTGCATGGGTTTCCCATTTCTGTCGTCATACTATATGTCCATTGCTTTTCCCTTTGTTAGATCACCGTTGTTGTGGAAATGGAGGCTTAAACTATTCAATATGATAATAATAATAATAATGCTTAGAGACTAATTTTCTTTGTGGTTAATCGTCCATCAATATGCTGCAATCTGAAAAAAAAATATCACAGCTGCTTTATTTACTATTTCTTTCATACCGTTATACATGTTACACTCGTATAGTCTTATTCCTAAGAGATAGGTAAATTAATTCATGAAACTAATGGGGCTAATTTGTAGCGTATGATACTCAATTTCAGGGCAGCGGAGTCGGACAGACGAAGTCCTCTTGTGTCCAGCCACTGTCTGACTTCGTCTCCTGGCCTCGATAAATGCTTGACTCTGCAACTTTAATCTTATTTTACTTGTTGTATAGATCCCAAACTCTTCTTAAAAATTTCCTTGATCAGCAAGTTGTGTATGGCAAATCTTCATCTTTATCTGCATCACAAAATTGTCTGCTTTAGAAATTATAAGACATTTAGCATCTCGCTCCTATAGCTATGGAAATAATCCAAGTTTAATATTGCGCAGCAACAAAAGGGAAGCTGCTCGCGTTGGTTTCTCCATCGGAGACGCTGAAGAAAAGGAACAGCTTGCCCCTTCTGCGCTCGATTTTGTGTTCGATAACTCGGACCTGCCTGAGGGAGGTAAGTTGTGCCACCCATCAGCTATTTGCGAAAAGCTACGTTTCGTGTTCGATAACTCGGACCTGCCTGAGGGAGGTAAGTTGTGCCACCCATCAGCTATTTGCGAAAGGCTATGTTTTGAATTGGCAGTGTTGTCGCCCCATTAAACAAGTCAGGTGTGACTGTTTACCCATTTTACAGGAGGCTCGGCATGTGTGTTGAGTCAGCGACTTTCATTGCTATTTTACATGTCTGTTCCAGTAGTGAAATTTCCCTTAGCGATTTGGGCTTTAAGTAGGCTAAAGCTCTATCTATTTTCATATTTTTACGAAGGATGTCATTCTCTGCTGTTCCTCTTCTTTCTCAACTTGCTGCACCATTGCGCTAATCCAGTGTGGGAACACCATCACGCTTGGGTTTCGCGTTTTTGTCGACATACCTACTAGTCTAGGGATCCTTTCTTTCTGTCTGGATCATACTGTTATGGATAGGGAGTCTTTAAGCAAAGTAAACCTACACAATAAGAGTAGTTAAAAATCTGACCTCATCTCTGTCTGTAAAATTAATGTTGTAATGTGGCTAGGCGGCTTTAGTCTCCTTCTGTTCCATGTAGTGGGCCACCAAAAGTCGCGAGCGACTTTTTCAATGGGACGCCTACCTGCTCCTGTACGAGGGGACCGCACAACAGACTCAATGTCTGACGCTCTATGTTGTAATTTTTTCTTCTCTTTGAAATGCTTTGTGTCATGTTTTCTGACATGTAGTAGTGCACTCGACGAGCATTGAAAATACTGATACTTACTGAGGGGAGTTCCGCTTCATTTAGAGATCTGGACCAACTACCGTATTAAAATATTGGCACCTAGGCGCGAAACCGCCGTCCGTGCTGTGCTGCAGTGTTAAGTCTGCGTACTATGTTTACTAGTGTAGATTAAGAGCCCTAATATTTCTGGGCAGTGAGCAGGCAGCTACATTGCAATAATCGCTGATCGACAAAAACTGAAACCTTGAACTACTGTAGCCCGCGCTAATATGCTTGTTATCTTGAGCTCTTGAACAAGTGTAGCCCGTTCAAATTCACCTGTAGTATTAGTTATCCTTATTTATTCATTTCATTGGCCACTATTGAACGTTTGCAGTTCACGCTGGTATGCCAGTTAGCTGAAGTTATTCATGACTTAAGCCACTATCGAGCAATTGTAGACCGTGCTAGTACACCCGTTACCTTAGTTTTCCATAACATTGGGCACTCTTGCTTTCAGGCGAGTACCAATGGCTGGCAGCTCGCCTAGCATTGGCTAAGCATCTGCTGGCGACGCTGCTGGTTTACTACGCCCAACCTGGCAGGACGTGCCCTGCTGCTACCATCCTAGACCTGCTCAACTTGGCTCAGGTATGTGCAGGTCCCAGTGGGCCGTAACGTTACCTTAGTTACGATCATCCATCTCATTTTATGGGGACTCGCACCTCGGTAGGAGACCCACTTAGTTGTCTCAGCTTTAGATAAGCCTTCGGAACACATTTCTTTCGTCCACACTGCATATCCTTCCTGTTCTCTTAGGTCCTATTTGCCGCTCCCTTGTACGGTTGTCTATTTAAGTGAATATGAATTTTATTATTTATGTACATGAAAATTGAAGTGGCTATTTGCCACTAGCGTTATCCTTTCGTCAATAAGGTACCAAGCAGGTCACTGAGCGTATGATTTTTGTTATGTTGTGCTTGCAGAATTTGTGAAGCAAGCATAGTGAAATAGCATGTATCACAGGAGCGTCATTTTTATATTGATTAGTCTTTTATGCTGTGTAGCATGGCGTGTAATTGGGTATGAGTAAAACAGTATTTTATTCTTCTTTTTTAGAATGAAGTATCGAGTTGTTTTGCTGGAAGATGGGGAAATTTTTGCAACTGACTGAAACTAATGGCATTCTGAGTCCTACGCGTACGGTATATTCAGTCTTAGCCAAAGCCCTTAGTTTGACTTGATCGAAAAGTTATATAGAGCGTCTTATGGCCGCTTAGTATTAAGCTTGGGGCTTAAATGAAAACGGCTTGGCCTGGCAACTCAAATCTGCTCCAGACTTAGATCGAGTTTCTAAAGCGTGTGGTAATGTTTTTAAATTTTGAAGTTTAAACAACAGTGGCGGCAGTGAGGTTACGGTTCCAGTTTCATATTTAACGCGTTTTAATGGAAGCATCACTTCAAGTGGTTATTTGCCTGAAGTTTGAAAAAAGTATTCTCGGTGCGTCTTTCTTGACAATATTATTTTACAGTTTGTTACAGTTGACAATTGTTTTGGTGGAATATGATGTATACCGTATATTCTCGATATCGTTCATAATTTATGGTTCTCACTCTAAATTCAACGATATATATACGTATAAATTTTATTGCTATAAAACTGACAGCTTACGTTTCACACAAGTTTGGTAGAATGCTATCTTATCTGTCAAGTCAGTTGGCATAGTAGGTAAGTTTCGCTAGCAAAATTTTGAACTTGTCTTGAAATTTGAACTGAATTAATCTCAGGAAGCTGTGTACTTCACTGCTGTGTACTACGGACACAGTACCTAACACTTGGGCAACTTCCAGACGTAAACATTACCGTGGCTGAGCTCCAGTAAGAGTTCTTTTAGGATAGGACAGGGTTAATTGCGCCGAAACGTTAACTCAAGCGCACATATTGCTTGCGACGTCCCTGTGAGATGCCCCCTTTACTGTAGTGTATATCTTATACCTATTTACTGAAATTTGATAGTTTTAATGGACTTTACTGTTCTGTATTGCACTGTGCAATAGTATGAAGCGATCTTTAGCTGCTTTGTATTGGTGAGCGAACTTTAATACCTTCAAAGTTATAGTGTCACTATACTAGGGTGGCTCGCACTTCCACTGTACCGGTATGCTGCCCTGTGTTAAACCGTAGTTACTGCCATGCCGTACAGGGGGAAGGTATTGCGTCCAGCGCTACAGCGCCTGACTCCAGTGCTGCTCACGCTGCTGCCATCTCCTCCCTTGTTGCTGATATTGATGCTCTGCACTCCCTCCTGCTGACACTCCTCATAGAGGCTGATGCTGATGTCAGGTGAGCTGCTGTATTGGTCTTCGTGTACAATTGGATGCAGCTAAAGTTTTGCCCTTGACTCTGACTCTGTGCTTCTAAGGGCTATTGTTTTCTGTGGTCCTCATAAAAGTAGAATTCAAGGACTAATAAGTAGTAGCAGTAGTTTCTATTATATCGTTCAGATTTTAAGTTGACCTTCAAAACTTTACTCCAGGTGGAATTTGTGATTGAGCTTCGTCCTTTCTTAGCAGTAGTAGACGTAGATATTCTCCTGATTTAGCCACCGCTATTGTCCCTTACTCCATTTCAGAATTGTGTTAGCCTTTCTTGGATCTTTTAGTAATATTTCTTCTCTTCGTTTTATTTCCCCAAAGATGAGGAAGGTTGTGGAGAGAGAACAGGAAAAGAAATATTAGAGCGGCCGCTTCTAGCGGATTTCCCTCGCTAGGGGTTTCTGGAAACTTCTGTGACGGCATCATTCCCCCCTCCGCCCCTCTGGGAGGGGCTAGGTTCCTTCGGGCGGCCGGAGCCACAGTACCTCAGATCGTCTTGGATCTCAGCACAGGCAACATCTCCTCCACCGCAACGCTTCTCTTCCTGTGCTAGTGTTAGCCTCGTCTCATCTGTATGCCCTTAACTATGTCGAACGTCTCTGCTCATCGACAGGACAACGTATCAAGAAATCTAGTTTTCGGGCTTGATGTTCGGTGCTCGGGAACTGGTATCTACCGTCCATCAACTCTTCAGCTCTTCCTGTTGACGAAGCCTCTGGGAATCTAGGTTTCGGGCCCGATGCTCGATGTTTGGTGCTCGGGAACTAGTGTCTACCTACCCTCAACACCGCAACTCTCCCTATCGACGACGCTAAGAGAAGCTCGATGCACGCTGCTCGGTGCCAGAAGCTCGATGCTCGGAACTAGGGTCCTCCTTCCCTCGACACGTCTACTCTTCCTGCCAACGTCAACTTTGGGAATCTAGTTTTGGGCTCGATGCTCGGCACTCGAAAGCTCGAACCTCGGGCTCGATGCTCGGCTCTCGATACCCGGAAACTAGTGTCAACCTTTCTGGCAGGAAATCGTTTGGGGAAGCTGGCCCTATATCACCCGCGTCGCATCGCTACAGCTCCTACCGGCGGTTCACATCCGACGCTCCTAGTATCCGAACCTTAATTCTTGAAGTACGATGCTCAAGAGGGCTGAGGCTATTCCTATGCCGTCGAAGACGCGTCGCCCTTACATCTCCCTGGGTCAAGAAGAATACTTTACATAGGTGGGCATTGACACTTCGAAGCTCGGAGCCCTAAAGCTCATAGCTCGAATGCGCGGATCTCGGTAATCCCGAGCCCGTAGCCATTCACTATAGCTTCCTCCATGTCCATGGTCCTAGCCTTAGCGGTTCTACCCGTGGGCAGCTTGGGACATAGCATCCCAGACAGCAGACCTCCACCCTGTTAGCCTCCGGCGCCCTGCCCTCCAGCTCACACTTAGCTCACTAAACTTTAACTCCAGTCTTCTTCACGCCCTTGAAGAAACACGTCACCGCCTTTTCTTCACGTCTCGTCTTTTTGCTGGCCTTCTCTCCAGAAGTACACTAAATGTTCAGAAGCGACCTAACAAGCGGTACCAAGTCAAGACTTCTTCAGTGGTGAGCTAGACTTTCACCTCTCGTTCCCCACCTTCGCCGTTATCTCCTTTCGCCCTCTGAAAGGGCGGAATCTTGAGGCCTGGCCTTCTTTGAAGGCCACCGCGGGCGTAACCATTTTTAGATAACCAAGGGGCGTATGTCCTCCTTGTCTCGAGTCAGCTACGGGCGAGCATGGAAACAACGTGGAGTTTGTATCAGTTGAGCGGAGTGCCCTGTCGGGCCTCCCATATGAGAAAAAGTAGAGTCCAGCGGACTAGGTCGGCCGTCTCGATCGATCTGCCACCTTGGCTCAGAGGGTTGACTTTGAGAACCCACAATCTTACAACTTCCCTCGTCAGCGGGAAGAACGACCATCTACATCTTTCCTCATAAAAGCTCTCATAACGTCTGTACGAAGTTGAGCCCTCCTCCGTAGGCCGTTAACTAACCACAGTCACTAACACAGGTTAGATATAGATCCACAAGTCCAGCTCAGCAGCTGTCCCCTGTAGAGAGTCGAAACGCCGTTGATCAAGTCCGGCCATCTCTGCTGTCTTCCGTAACGGAGTCGACACTCCCTCAGTACTGAGTGTAGCTCTCTGCTAGAAGAAGGCTTCCTCCGTAAAGAGTTGAGTACCTACAGTGCAAAGCCAGGTAACCCTTGGCCACGGGTGAGGCTTAATAGCAGCCGTCCGAAGAACTTAGACACGCTTTCGACCGAGGCCGGCCGATTATTACGGTCATCCAGGACGGAGCCAACACCTTAGACTCCTCGATATCGAACTTAGACTACGTCGTTGGTTCCTTAGAACATCGTATTCCCCCGGCCTTCATCTCAGTTCTTCCAGCGCGCAATGAAAGTATTGAAATCTCACACCCTACTCTCCTAGTAGTGTGTGGATCACACTAGACGAAACTCCGCCTAAGAGATACTCGTTTACTCCAGATAGGCTAGTACGGCCTCATTGGGAGAGGAACCCCGCGCCCTCCCCTCAAATCAGCTCCCGGAAAATAGCTGCAGCAGCTTACCCGTCAAAGCACAGCGACTTTCAAGTCCTCGCCGCCCCATCAATCCCTCGGTTCGGGATACCCATCACATCTCCTTACTTTTTCGTAGCCTACTCAGAAACAAAGGAGTCCCCAAGTGGGCTCCCAGACCCTTTGAGGGGTCCTTCAACAGACACTCCCAATATCTCGCTCAGACCGTGGGAACTATGGTGAGGAGGATCGAATCCCCGCCTCTCATCATCAAAATAAGAAATAGCTGTCTCCTTATGTCAAACACTGGGTATCCCTCGGAGAACGAATCCATCTTATGGCGACTTCTATCTACTCTGTAACCCCCCTGGTTACCGAACGACGCAGAGCTCTCAATATACACCGAACTTCTCTCTACGAACTTCGAAGTCTGTCCTTGGTAAGACCGTATCGGGCACCCCCGCGCCTCTTTCAATACGCAACCTCTAGACCGACCTTTCGTTCCTCGAGTACCGATCATCACGATTATGACGGCGGCGGGTATACCGTCGATATCACCAGCTTCTGAGCTCCGATACACGGACGCTTTCTCCTTCCCGTATTTACGTGCACGTGGGAACCCCCGGCGTCCGTTCACGACGTCCTAGATTCTACCCACATCTACACCGATGGTTCAAAGATGGAGGACCGAGTGGGTTGTGCGGCTGCTACGACTGATGAAACCAGAGCATGCCGGCTATTGCCGGAGACTTTGACCTTCACCGCCGAGTTGTTCGGCGTGTGCGTAGCGCTGCTCCTCATAAGAGACACCAATGAACGCAACTTTACTATATTCTCCGACTCACTGAGTGTAGTACAGGCCACCCGAGCATACGACAGCATCCACCCCGTCATTAACCGAATAGTTACCATGCTAC
>LQNS02277221.1:7633497-7650695 GCA_001587735.2 Parhyale hawaiensis | reverse complement strand
GTCTGTATCTTCCTTAACTATATGGGCTGACCACTGCCACTTCAGCCAGTTTAAGATCTCCAAACGCCAGCTTCAGTCACGTGACAAAGCCATGTGTTTACTCGCCCAGGGAAGACTTGCGCGTACTCCTCCCATTGAAGCTCCTTGGCTGCAATGTAAATTAATTCAAAATAAAAGGGACTGCACAGCGTGAAGTTTCAACTGCATCGAAGAAATTCAGCTAAGCAGTCATACATTTTGTAATACTAATTTTCGAGAATCATAGTTATTGTTCGCAAACAAAGGCAGTGTTGCCCATAACATGACCCTAAAATTTAGGAAGGTTGTCGTCGGTGTCACCCGTTGTTACCCAACCTCTGTCGCATTGGAGGCCGGTGTAGCACAGCTAACACCGAAGGCCTGATTGCAACACGCCCCAAGTTTCGTGTAGTTCGAATGTGTTGAAGCGACTTCCTGGCATCAGCTGAAGGCTTGATGTACAAGAGTAACTCTTCTGTAAACACACATAGCAATATGTTATGTGGGCCATAAATTAGATAGGGGTGTAATAGACTTTGTGTTGAAATATCATTGTGATCCGACAATCGTTAGCGAAAATCAGTGTAACACAGCCAGTGAAAACCACAGTAGATGAAATTACATCCATGACTATTTGCCCTAATTGGTTTGCTAGATATCCACAGGACAGGTCGCATGCTGTCATACTCAATATAACTCAGTCGCCCTATATAGTAAACAGCTTTGGTAACCCACAAGGATCAATCCTAGGACCGATTTTGTTCTCAATATTCGTCACTGACGACCCCTTGGAACAGCGTGACTGCACCTTCTCTATGTATGCCGATGATGTCCAAATTGCAATTCCGCTTGAACTAAATCAAGTAGAAAAGTGCGCAAAGACGCGGCGAAGCTCCTGAAAAAACTAAAACCTTGGTATAAAGGTAGATGGTAAAGTCAACTTTGACCTCACTCTCAACTGGGAAGCCCACACGCACTGGTTTGTAATGCGGATATAGTCCCACTGGCCCCAGAGGCGTAAGTACGGCTGCAATCGACTACGGATCATCAAGAACTATGGCGCCAATTTGACGGAATATTCATATGACCTGCGACCACCCATCGAATCGATCATCTCTGAGTGAAACGAGCTCCACCACTGCGCAGTGCATACACACAACTGCCGAGTCAGCATACCTAAACCAGCAAAGAGCTCACTTGCCTGGATTGGCATCGAACTATCGAGTCAAGGATCATGAGCTGCGAACGTAAGCATGCTGCTACCGCGGAGGCTATGTATAATGTAAATGGGCTGAAACTTAATGCGGATAAAGCCCAATGCATTGTATTTGGCCCTCAGCAACTTTACAAGCAGCTGCATCCTTTTTCGATCACTTTTAACAACTCTATCATTAATACTCGCGATGTTATCAAATTACTTGGGGTGTGAGTGGCTAAACATCTAACGTTTAACGATCACATTCAAAGCTCATGCAGAACCGAAAACGGTACGCTAATACTTCTCCATAAGATTAAACATCTCTTTGATCAAAAATCACGTCTTCTTCTTCTTATCCAATTGCTTGTTCTCTCTCATTTCAACTACTGTGGTTTAATCTGGGCTAAAGCCTCTGAATATCGTATATCAGGTGAAGAAAAAGCCCAGAACTTTACAGCAAAAGTGGTTCTCAACGATAAATTCACTATACGCGATCATGTCAGTCCACGGTTGAAAAAGCTCCAATGGATACGAGTTAGCACAAAATTCGAGCTAGATGAAGCTTAATAAGTTTCTCGTTCGCTGCATGGCGCTCTCAGAATATACCGAGGTGGTGCAGTTTACTCCCAACTATGAAATCAGAGAACGATCTCTTTAGGGAGAGCGTCTCCACGTGTGTTACACCCTCACCAGGGCTGGTCAACGAGCTCTATGTTAAAGCTAAGATTTGGATTGATCTTCCCGATTCAATACATGATGGCACTCAATATAATTAGTTGCCCTGGATAATGTTGTCGCACTTCGAGCGACCCCAATACTTGTGCTAAAATTCTCTAGGTGAAAGAGGCACTCTCGTCCGCCCGGAGTAGAAATATTAATATTAATAATATATAAATACATATATAAATATTAATATTAATGCTCTTCTAGCTTTCTGTTACGTCCAAAATACCATCATTCGCAAATAAACTGTTGCCTAATTGTAAACAACGGAGTTGCAGTCATAAAGTTGAAATAAGTTCGTAACGTGCAGCGCATTTCTAGCTTTACTATGATTATTCTATGTGTAAATTTATTTGGTCTTTGTCGTAATCGGTATAAAATTGATGCATCTCATAAAATGCGCACCGTACATAGAATTGAAATATGTATGTGTTTTAATTCTAGATTTTTTATTTTGATCAGATATTAGATAAAAAAAAAGCGAAACACTTATGTTAATCCACAAAATATAGCTTGTCCCATGTGTTAGCTCAAAGAATGTTATATATAAAAATGAGTACCTTGGGGCGCTGCGCATCTAATTTGTTGGACACCGCATCCATGCAAGAAAATAAATAGTACATCTATCCATCCTCTGCAAAAAACTTGTGTATGTTGCGTTTATGAAGGGCGGACACTTGCTATATGTCTATTGGAGTAAATCTCTATGCCAACTATAACATTTTCTCCACATTAGCTTAAGATAGAATACCTCAGAGCACTGCGCTCCCACAGATAAATTCTTGTCCATTACATCCCTGTCGGAAATTTATAGGCATTTATCGGCAGCCTGTAGGGAAATGTTGTGAAATGTACAGTATCCGGAAACATCGCATAAATGCTTAGAAATTTCCGATTGGGGTGTAGCCATATCACAGTAAAAAAATTAAGTTAATATCGTAATGTACACTGTATTTTTAACTGTCTGTGCTGTGTCTCTAGACTCTATTTTTTTATTTCTTGTCATACTCGTCCGTTTCTAACTCACTCTTGAAAAAATGGCCAGCTGGTCTATATCTTCTAAACTTCACGTTCCTCTTTTCATCCTGATTGGGAAACGTTGTAAACGTACCGTTTACAAATTCATGACATCTTGCCCTAGCTTATTTTTTACAAAATGCATTTCATATTCTCAGCAAAACTTTTTTAACTAACGTTTCTCTTAACTTAAGATAGTATCACTACCATCTTCTTAATAACATGCCTACATTGAACCAGTAACTCTCTGCAGACCCTATGTTAATTTTCTTTTATGTTACTATTTAGTATTTTTTATGTCAGTATTAAGAATGAAAACCTCAGTGTACTGTGACCAAACCTTATTGGACACAGCATTCATATGAGAAACATATGTTATTTCTTTTGCCTGTTTCGGTATTGAGGGGTGCTGCGACGCGCTTGTCATCCGCCAACGCCCCTAACCAGTTCTTTCCTTGTGTTTCAGGCGTGTTTGTCATCCAAGGCATAGAGACGTGCATGAGTGGGAAGGGCTATTGCATGCTGGGTAACGACTGCCTCACTGACGTGGACTTCCTCCCTGCTCCTACTGGCCAGCATTGCGAAGGGCTCAAGGATGCTTTCAACCCTCCAGTGACCTTCTCTTGTTGTGTGTCAGTATGTGTGATCTCTTGGTTATTTATTTACGCTCACAGATAACGTTATGTGATGCTGCTGCCGTCTGTGATGATCATCAGCGTGTAAGTTATCTCGAAAAAAATAAGAAATGATGAAAATAGGAAGATGCACATTCGAACGCTCCGTATTCATCGTATTTCAAGTATGAGCAATTTGGAATGCCTGTAATCTTGTCCGGGGATCCAGGGTGCGCTATCGTCTCTCACGACGATTTGTGTGCGTGTTTGTGTACGCAGATCGTGTGCGCGTTAGCGGCGTTCAAGTTGGTGCGCCGCGCTGCTCGCTGTATCGCTGATTAAGTTGGGTTAGGTTAGGTAATGTTGAGTAACGTTAGGTAACGTTGGGTAACATTAGGTAACGTTAGATAACGTTAGGTAAGATTAGGTAAGGTTAGGTAAGGTTATGTAAGGTTAGAAAGGTTGGATTGGGTTAGGTTGGGATACGTANGGTTAGGTAAGGAGGTTAGGTTAGGTAAGGGTAGGTTAGGTTTGGCTAGGTTAGGTTTGCCTAGGTAGTGTTTATTTTAGTGGTGGCGCGCGCAGGAAAGCTTACGTGAACGCAAAATCGTCGTGAGAGACGATAGTGCATCCGGGGTAAGCAAAAGCACTATGTTGGGTGTACACATGCTATGGTCTCGAGTCACGCACTCAGATGGCTACAATTATTGTCAGCGTAGTATTACGGTTTTTTTCAGCGCCTGCTTTGCTTTGCAAAGTTTTGGGAGCGGAAATCGAAGGAAGTTGTTCTCCCGTAATGCAAAGCAATAGCTCCCCTCACCTTGAGTTTGTTGCTTCTTCCTTCTGGTCACCTCACCTCTGTAGAATATTAATAAAAATAAAGGACTCCATATTAACACACACACACACAAAAACGACAGCTGCACAACATGCCTTGTGAACGTCGCCTTCAGGAAGTCGGACTCACATCCTCAGAGCAAAGACCGATAAGGGGCAATTCATCAAAGCATTCAAGTACTTAATAGCTTCACCGACGTCCGACTGTCGTAGTCGTCGGCGAAGATAACGGTGATCGTCTCCGAAATAGGGGTCTATAAGCTCAAACATTAACATCGATTAACTAAATACAGGGTAGTCAGTTACTAGTGAACGGTTGGATTGGGTTGCTCTTGAAAACTGTCAAAGCAAAGACAGTAAACACGGTAAAAAATCACCTGGACAAGTACAGTCAGTAACACCCTCCACAGCATTGGGCCCCTGCTCCGTCGCTAATAATTATTAATTATTCTCCGGCATCTTCCCTGCACGTGCAGTTTTTCACTGTCTGCCCCGAAAACTCCTATTCTTTCCATCAGCTGCGGTTTTTCCGTCTATTGCTTATGAATTCTACAATGAATAAAGTTCACATAATGGCAGGAGCTTATTGTGAACCGAAACCCTGTCACTGATTACTTTCTGCGAATGGGCCTCTTGGTCTGTCTGTTGTCCAGTATGGGCTGTGCCCATATATAATGTTCATCATAATCAAAAGTTGTGTGCTAACATGTACGCTGATTTAAAGCGTGTTCAATTGGGACATAAACTAAATGGGCTTAGCTTACCGTACTTTGACTACGACTTGAATTTAAGGCCTTAAGCGGAACCGGCTTGAGCTGACAACTCAAATTCTGCTCCGGAGGTGTAGCCTAGTTTGACTTTTTTAACCGTAATGAACTTGACTTTACCCGAATGTAAACAACAATGGTGGCATAGAAACAAGCTAGTTTTCTTTCGGAGACTTAATATTAAAACAAAAGGGAGAATTTTTAGAATTATAACCTAAAACAATGGTTTTTGAAAAAAATTATTAGTTCTTTTTTATTAAAGCAATGAAAGAATGAAAGAAAACTTATTTTAGGGTTAACTTAAGTATGTAGTCTAGCTCTGGCTTCATATGTTCATATCATGATTAATAAAACGACAAAAAACATATCAATCACTCGCGCACACCCGTGTTGTGTTCTGTTTACAAAGTGCTATCTCTGTCGCGTACGATGTATCTCAAATAACCTCTAAAACGTTAGCTGAGCCAGTTCCACCGCTGCAGACGATAGTCTTATATCCTGTGTATCTACTTCACCGCATTCGAATGCGTTGCTGTGTCAGTGTAAACAACAAAAAAGAGTATCGCTGTTTGAGACGACATTTGCCAAAAATTTGAAAAGACACAAGACACTGCACAGTGCACTTCTGACACGGACTAAGCCAGAGAATACGACGGTAAACATTTTATCGGAACTTGAGGCCCGTTTACACGAGCAGACAGCGTTTACGGAAACGCGGGCTGTCCCTATCATACAGCGGACTGTGTGTGCCAGTTGATGGGTGTTCGCCGCAATTTGGTCGATTGCTCATTGCGCGAAAACTTAAGCAGCGTCTACACGATGCATCATTTCATCGATCACAAACACAAGAATCGACAAGCAAAGACACAAGCAATTCCCATGCTTGTCCCAACGGAATCAAAAACAGAAGCCACGAGCACTTCAAGGTCACGGTACGCGAATTCAGCATTCCATTACTATTAATCGATATTCCACCCTCACTTTATCGAACAGATATTTATTTTAGTTGTAGATGCTGATTGGCGGGTAAAACTTTATATATGTTGCGCGCGTTTGGTGGATTTGCGCGATCGATCGATCGCGCTGCGCGTTTGGTGGATGTTGTAAGTATTAATCAAATGCGCACCCATCGATCGATTGTTTTGCGCGGACNNATGCTGATTGGCGGGTAAAACTTTATATATGTTGCGCGCGTTTGGTGGATTTGCGCGATCGATCGATCACTGCGCGTTTGAACGATCCACCAAACGCGCCCAACATATATACTGGCGAACAGTATAGCTAAAAATTCACTCACTGGCGTCCCCTCAAATGCAGAAGGTAGAACAATAATTTCTCATTTTTTATAAATTTCTTTAATTTCTAATGCCATTCACACTGTGTACATCCTTTTCTTCCATTAAGACGTAACTCTTGCTCAATTGTAGCTTTAACTACTGAAAAAAAAGGTGCAGACGTTACTTGAGTTGAGGAATATGCTGTAGTTATTACTAATTGGCAATACATAGTTACTAAATGCTTCCCGCTGTGCTGAAGTTCGAATCAAACAAATACAAAATTTGCTATGCGGGTAAATTTAGATAAAAAATGATGCTCTAATAACAAAATAATATAATTAAAACAGATACATATATTTACAGAGCGAAATGTAATTTGCAAACTTTTTGCTTGAGCAACTCTCCGTGATCGTGCTCAAAGATTTGCAGCATTGCTGGCAAACAAAATTTACAAACTTCGAAGGCTCGCCGCGTGTGTTAGTCGATAAAAATCGTTTCGCGATCCATCTTTTCGTCTTTTCATTAGTAAAAGCTACAATGGAGCAAGAGTTCCGTTTTAATGGAAGAACGGATGTACACAGAGTGAATTGCAATGGAAATTGAAGAAAATTGTTAATAAGAAATAAAAAAATATTGTTCTATCGTTTGCATTTCTGCATCTGAAGGGATGCCAGTGAGTGAATTTTTAGCTATACTTTTCGCCAGTATCTATGAAGTTTTACACGCTAATTAGCATCTACAACTAATATAAATATGTCACCGATAATGTGAGCGCGGAATAGCGATTAATAGTAATGGGATGCTGAATTCGCGTATAGTGACCTTGAAGTGATCATGGCTTCTGTTTCTGTTGCCGTTGGGACAAGGAGGCGAATTGTTTGTGATTTTGATTGTCGATTCTTGTGTATGTGATCGGTGAAAAGATGGATCGTGTAGACGCGGCTTCAGTGTGCGGGCTACGCTCTGCTGCAATGATGCGATAGCCGATCCGTGCGCTGTAAGCACTCATGAGAGGAGGGTGTAGGCGATTGTGGACCCACTAACAGTCACAGTTCATTTACTGCAGATAGTTAAGTCAGCCCTAAGGGAACACCCTTTCGCCCAATCTAGCCAATCAACGACCCGCCGTGACACCATCTCAGCCATTCAGCAACCGCCGTGACTGGCGTCAATTTCAACCAATGGGCGACTGCCACGTCACTCTGCTGGTGTAAACAAATGAGGACGCGCGGCGGCTCCTTGTGCTGCAGTATACCAGAAAGACTTTCCCTCCAAATTGTTTATCATTTATTACCTCAAATTGGAACTACCAATACTGGCCATATACTTAATTACAAAATCGATGAAAATAAAGGACATCCAGGTTCCATGTATTAAATTAACATAAAATAATACTTCTTCTGGATTACGAATTTTATTTTCACCACGCTTTCGACATTCTCAGCGAATGTCGTTGTCAAGGTGGGAAATTCAAAACTGTTTGGTCCGCTACTTATGATATGGAACTAGTTAGTATCAAAGATACGTTTGAAATATTAATACGCTATACATAATTAGAGTGACTGGTCGAAAATTCACAAGTTGTTTATCATAGGTCTATAGATTTCTTATATTTAATGATATCTGTTATAACATATTTGACTGAATTAAGAACACGTTGATTCTAAGAAGCATCGTTGTTTTGTCTGTTAACATTGCTATAGAATTTAAAAGTCTGACCAATTGATCGAATGGCCTGTGTCTCGTACGTGTTGATATACTAAAGAATTTAATTATTATTTCTAAACGCTTGTTTGATGTTCTTTTATTCTTGTGCTAATGTTTCGGCCAGTCTCTCCAATGTACGTTTAATCACAATCACAAAAAGAAACCATCGGATTTGAGTGGAGTTGTCTACTAAATAAATTGTCAAAATTGTGATTAAACGTACATTGGAGAGACTGGCCGAAACAAAGCTTCTGTCTGAAGTTTCGAACAAGAAAGCCTTGGAGGCTTAATTTCAGTGTCCAACCTGACCTGCACAGCTCACCAACTCTCATTTTGTGCAGGTTCAATGAACGTGGGAAGGAAGCGACCGAACAGCCAACCACAGAAATAGCCTCGTTCACGCTGACGGACGTGGAGCAGTTTCTGCATGAAGAAGTACCCATACTGGAACACAAGGTAGGCTACAGCGCTCGAAATCAGCTGGCGGGTTAGGTTTTACTGAACGCAGGAAATGAGCAGTGTATTGGTAGACCTCATCGTTAGAGGGTTAGAGCTTGACACTGTCGCTCAGTGAGGTCATTCCGTGTTACTCTGTGAGAAACTTTTCTACCTACTGCACTATCAGTTGTGCTTTCGATCCATGTAAATAACATTCCTAGCTCACCCACTTATTCCCCATCGAAATTATAAAGACGGTCGGAGTGTCGGTTTGAGTGTCTGGCCTGGATTCGCTCATTGACAGTAATTTCTTCTATAATTTTCCAAATATATACGATCGCAAAGTGCTCGAATCTCCTTTGAATTGAGTACATTTGAAGTTGAGCCAGTCTTTCGTGATAGTTTATATCTTTCATGCCTCGGAATTTGGCAGTGAACGATAGCCTCGAGGCGCTCTAAGTCTTTCCGTTTGCTTGGCATCCAAAGAGGTGAACAGTATTCAATCATTAGTAGTATCAGTTGTTTCCATAAGGTGAGTATTGTATCTGCCTATGATGAAGAGAAAGTTCGAAGTACCCATCCCCTCCACTTCTTGCCTACGGTAACTACTCAAGCCACATGATCTTCAAAGTGGCATTATCTTGTATTCTCACCCCGAGATCCCTTAAAATTTGCTTTTTCTCGATTTCGCTCCCATCTCTCGTCGTGTAGAAACGTAGATTCAGTAAAGGAGAAGTTTTTTTTTCCGTTTCCTAAACGTTCAAATTTTGATTCGTAGGTCATATTGTTAACTAATGTCCAGTGAAAGAAGTTGGTACGGTAAAAACCATTTCTTCCTTCCTCAAAACTTATTTCCTGCTTCTTCCTCTCTCTGCCCAACAGGAAACGAATGAAATTCCCGAGGACGCTGATCTGGAGAACCTGATTGAGATTGTCGGTGTGGTGACAGACATGACGGGAGTGTTGGGAATTGTGACGGAACCGTACTCAGGCACCGTGCCATCACTCACCACGGCAGCACCTACCACCAGCACAACCACCACCACCACCACCACGCCGGATCCTGTCCTGCTGGAACAAACACACACAGAGGCAAACTCATCTCACGCCTCTATTTCCATTGCAAATATAGTCAGTAAGCTGAAAGTCAACACTCCCGCCACAACTACCGCTGCTTCTGCAACAGAAAGCACCACTGTAGTGGCATTACCCAGCCCGACAGAGGCGCCCACTGAGCCTGACGCACAAGCTACGGTCGCCATGCCGATGTTCACATACAACAGCCCGTCTCTTGATGATCTGGAAGCCCTCGCTAGCGAGGCTGCAAAAGAACCTGATATTCCAGAAGAAAGATCGGCACTATAAACTCTCAGTACGAAGGTGTAGAATATAGATGCAGAAGGACCATAGCTGTTGAGATTTTTTGGGGCGATCCAGCAGCTCTGTGCCAAGCGAAGCGACAAACGTACGTGTGTTAGCTGCTTCGTCAAGAAGCAGGTCTCGATTCGTCGCACTCGACCGTCATTTCAATCAAGATTATTGGTGGGTGCAGTTGTAGGCCATGTTCGATTAAGCACCAAAATGGAGCCTGCGAGTCTTGACTTGTTCTAAACTTCAGACAGGTGCGCTGGCTTCGTCCAATTGCATTGAGTTTCAGGTATTGACCCTGAATCTGTTACCGTCGAGACTTCTAGAAACTCGATCCTACTCCGTAAAATGAAGTTGTCAGCAGGCTCAATGTAATCACGTTGTTTCTAACACTGCAAACACAATTTACAGTGACAAAACCAAAGTGACAAGTCAAGCCTCAAAAGCTCAATGTTGGCTCCCAATCGAGCATGCCCTATTTTTTTTTTTTTTTTTTTTGCCAGATCGTTGGAGGTTTGAGTATCTAGTAGCTGAATCAAAATGTCTGTTGAAATGTCTGTTGTTGGACTTGTTAATCTGCTTTTAATAAGGGTGACATACACACGTCTGTTTATGTTTTACTATTATTATGCGTATTTGACGCGTTACAGGCTGTAATGAACCCCAAATCTGAATCTAGATTAAGATAAAACATTACACAGGATTGGCAAACGTCACTGTAACGTAGTCGGAGATCATCTGGATTACGGTTAAATGTTGCAAATCAAACATGCATAAAAACGGTTTTAGCTTTGTAATACTTTTAGCATTAACATCGTATGTTAAATATACTTCTAGAACTCGCTGATGTAATTGAATCATTTAGCCACAAATGGCGCAAACTCATGAGTTTGGGAAATCAAGTTTATCTATCTTTTATATTAGCTATCAAAGTGATATAAAGAAAGGCCCAACTCCATTGCATAAAGCGGTTAACTGAGGTGATTTCTTCAAACTTTGAATTATAGAACGGAACAAGTCCTGGAACTGAACTCCTCTTCAACGAATTTCACTGGTGGGGCTGCATACAACCACCATTTCAAACATGGAGAAATGAGCGAGAATGTAAACGAATAAGGCCAAATGCTAATAGCGGAAGCTTAGGAGCATAAAAATGGGTCTGAGAAAGATATGTGAAATTCCCAGAGTCATATGCAGCAGTTCTTTTAGGAGAACATTGTCAAAGATGGAATGACATTTGCTATTGCAAAGTATATACAGGGAGTCCGATACCTTTGTTGCCAAACTTCAACATAAGGCAGCGATCGTTGAAATGAACACTTTATATTCTATGAAGGTATGGTCTAAAATGTTTAGTTAAAGAGTTACAAGAACTTGAAGTTGGACAGTTATTAAAAAAATCGCACACTCTGTTGCACAGACGCTTCCCTCGGTGTTTCAATCGGTGATTCATGCACCAGATTCTTCAAGTGTCCACATAAATAGAAATCTAGGAGCGTAATATTAGGAGATTTTGGTGGCCATGCGAAGGGACCGCCACGGCCAATCCAGCGATAAGAATATCAGGCATCAAATAATTGCCTAACAGCAACCGAGAAGTGTGCAGGAGCACCTTCATGTTGAAAATACATTCCTCTGATGTCAGCTAAAGGTACATCTTCCAGTAATTCTGGCAATACTTCATTAATAAAAATGTAATACACCACAATTTCTTTAATAACTGTCCAATTTCAAGTCCTTGTAACTCTTTAACTACACATTTTAGACTATACCTTCATGGAAATACAAGTATTCATTTCGACGATCGCTGCCTTATGTTAAAGTTTGGCAACAAAAGTGTCGGCCACCCTGTAAAGTCGCACACATTCTCCAAAGCACATAAGTATGATGAGGTTGTGTCAGAAACCATGGCTGGAACGGTTACCAGTGAGTTCCACGATTTGAAACCTATAGAGTCATGTACGCATCCTACCCTGATGAACCTCTTTACAAAAAGCCACTGCCAGTGGCCGGAGCAAAATTAGCAGAAGTCAGTTGGCTCGATATCTGTACACAATGACATACGATTTCATTTTGGGTCTGGAGGCTGTGAATGATCAAGGAGAGGAAAAGTAGAATTTCGAAGACTAAGGGCACGTTCAGTTGGATCATCAAAATCGATTGTAAAAAGCGAAGCCTACGTGACTTGACGGGAAATGCAGACAGGAACTTTTGCTTCGTCACTTTGAATCGTGTACGTTGCAGGCGATAAAAACAACCCGATTATCTTGAGCCGACTGCAATCTCTGTTTTATGGACTAACACATAAGTTCATGAAAGTCACAGGTGATTGATGAAGAGTCAACACCTGAATCTTGTATCAACAAGTCGATGCCTGAGCCCCTGTCTGAATATTCGAACAAGCCAAGCCTAAAGGCTTCATTTTGGCACCCTATTGAACATGCCCTAAGTTTTGGCCTACATCGTAACATGATTGATCATTACGTACTTGCTGAACGAGCGTGCACCCACTGGCAGAGTTTGACAGTCAAGTAGATATGCTGCCACTAACTAAATTACGCAGATGCATTCTTGTATCTTGAAATAAAGTTCAAATTTTATTGGAGTAATCAATGTAGTCTTTTACTTATGTCAGTTTAATTACAAAAGTGCCCAACTCCGCCATATTTTCAATGCTGCTGTAATGTTATGTGCCTGCCAGTATCATTTATGTTCAGTCTACACAAACCTGTTGGACCTTTACACATAACTTTTGGCGCTTTGAACTTTCCTATAGTATACCAGTAGTAAACCAGAAGAAACGGTTCCCTAAAAAAATACCTTAGTGGAGTTGGGCCTTTTTGTGTATAGCTCTTTGATTCAATTACATGTATCGTCTTCTCTCACATAGCTGTTTACATATTAACACATATCTTGTTGCAACTTGGCGAAATCGCCCTTGTGATATTGCTCTTGAAGGTGTTAGCTATAGTCATGAAGGAAGTGAAGCTACTTCTGCACACATTCAGTAACAAGTTCAAATCACCAGGGCTGCGAGCTTATGGCGAAAATCACTTCAGTGTTTAACTAACAAGATGCACCTGGGAAAGTTCTATGATATTTATAAGTACTAGCGGGGCCCGGAAAAGTTCCACGGTTGGTTAGTTAATGTCCTCACGTTTTATAATAAAACAATCTAACCTTACGCTATTAATTATAACTCACTTTAGTTCACCTAATGCAGCTTCTCAAGCTAACCTACCGATAAATGGCGCTTGTTCCTTAATCCTAACGAACGGCCTCAAACCTCAAGTGCGAGAGTGGAAACATGACAACATTGTTCCCTGTCCTTCCCCTTGCGTTGCTGTGTATGCAGCTTAATTCGACTTATCTAATATTATATTCAACTAGTGTCCCGTGCCGTCATTATAAATGACGGCAAAAAATTAACACTTCACCAGAACCCCAGACGTCTCTTGTGCTTGTTACTCTTTAGATGGCTTCTTGAATGTAAATTTAGCATTCTGTCTAAACAATCTATATTGTAATAAGAGAACTGTTCGTCCGTCCGTCCATATGTCCGAAGCCTCATTTTTCCTATAGTCTATCTAATACCGAAGAAAAAGATTCCAAGGTACCCAACTATTCTTTTTGCCAGAAGAGCAAGCAGACAGAGTTCTATTTTCCCCTATCTAATACTGAAGAGAGATATTCCAAAGTACCCAACTTTTTTTCGCCATTTAAAATTTGAATTTTCTCAACTTGATGACTGCACACTCAACTTGATGACTGTACACTGAACTTGATGACTGTGCACTCAACTTTATGACTGTGCACTTAACTATTCCAAGGTACCAACTTTTTTTTCGCCATTTGAATGCAATCTGAATTTTCTCCTATCTTATTCCCATAGAGCGTGACAGGAAAGATATAAATATATAAATAAATAAATAAATAAAAACACGACGTGAATTATTATATAGTAGATAACTACTTAAACTCCGAGCCGCGGCAGCTATTCCACTACAGCCAGGGCCACGTGCTCACTTTAGACTCTGTCTCTGAAATACTTCTGAGTTTCAATTCATAACTGTATATATGTTTTTGCAATCGATGTGTCTTAATAGATTCAACCGTAATCATGCTCACAGAAACAACTGCTCCAAGAACGTGAAGCGCTCCCGTGTTCCAAATTGAAAGTCACGCAAAAACTCGCCATTGCAACTCTAAACTGACTCAAAAGTAGGAGGTACATACTCCCAACGCTTGGCCATTGCTGCTTGTTATAACGTGCAAACTGCCAGAAACGACTCATACCTTTGATATTCTTTTTAGTGGCATCGAAATATCCAATTAGATACAGAATTACGTGGCAATGCAACTTTTACGTAGGCGCGCGCGCGCCCTAGGTCACCTTGTACATGCGCAAGATATCTAGACACTATATATTGCTGGTGGATCTCGCAGATATCTAACCAGCAAAATTTTCGCCTCTGTATTCATTATAGAGATATCAAGACGCCTTCGCTATCCTGTGTTTCTCATCGTCTGCAGATAACATTATTTAGACTTTCATATTTTTAACGTTTCTATTTTCAACGGCGCATTTGATGATTTCAATTCTACCACGGGACCCGTGGCTGCTTTACACTTGATGTGCGATAGCCTGCCAATATTATACAACACTCACGCCATTAAAAAAAATTGATTCATGTCGCTGAAAGTACTTCTTCCGTTAGTTTACGTCATTTTTCTAAACATCGCACTTAAAAAATGCAGTTTAGAATGATGCAGTTGAGAACAGCTTTGTTTGAACCGTATTATGGATACGATCGGATTTTCCCATATTTGGATCAGTATGCAACCCAAGGAGCTTGTATACCTTGATGCAACCCCAGCAACGTGGATATTACAAGAAATGAAATTTGGTATCATGGTAGGTATGATACGTGCAAAATGAACTTCATGTCTTTGCTTCGATACCGACTGAATTTTTTTTCAAGTGCGAGCTGAAAGAAAACAGCTGTGGTTGAACTTCCTTATAGCGAAAATCAGAGTTTCTTACAAGTTGAATTTTTCCCGATCCTTTATTGAAGAGCGTAACACACGAAGGAAGGATGCAAAGAAAGGAGGAACGAACAACGCTATTAATAGTATAGACTAGAGGTGGACTCCCGCGGCCCAGCCGCAAAAATTATGGTGACATGCGGGCTATTTTATTTTTATTTTTTGTGGAGGCCGCAAGTGCACACCTCTCTAAACAACGAATCCCTATCCATCAGTGATAATTAACTCGACAGCGCTGCTGGCTCCATTATGGAGTGCAATACAGTAGAGACAGCGCTCTGATGCAGTGCTCAGAGAGTGAGTTTATCGGTAAGAAATCTCCACCATTATGTTATTATTGATTTCTTGTGAAATTGTAAAACGTGTAAGAATTTATAATAAATAAGATAAGTCTTTGTGTTGGTTATAAGCATCCCCCAAGTGTTATTGTCGTGGTTGCCCAGTTCAGTTAGCGTTACTTTGACTTTTCCACCTGCCTATTGTACTGCTTATATGCAGCTGAAACGTTGTAACAACCAAGACGGTGGTATCATTATTTATTAAAAATGTACAGTATGAAATATTTACAGGCGAGAGGTATCGACTAATTTCATGATAAATGGCAGCACACCTCCCTGAAGTTTCAAACTAGTCAATTCTTGAAGGCTTAATTTTAGTACCCAGTCAAACATGCCCATCACTGCCTACATTTTAGAAGTTCCAGTGTGTTAACAGCCAATGCATATGAACTGAAGGCGTGTATACCCGTACGCACTAATTACTGTTCAGTGCTTCCGCCATTCTTTCTTTTACATATCCCATGTTTGCTGTCCACAGTTGGCACTATAATGCTAATAGCCAGCGCAGTCCAGAACAAATCTCTTCATCAAACTACTGCAAGTCAACGTACGAGTAAATTCGGCTTTCGTAATCAATAGCGAAACCGAAAAGTTCAAACTGTTTGCCTCATGAATTCGGTCTGTTTTTCAAGGACATAATTGAAAAGTATACGCGAATTTTCACGAACTCTACAAGAA
This sequence comes from Parhyale hawaiensis, assembly GCA_001587735.2. Lineage (NCBI taxonomy): Eukaryota > Metazoa > Arthropoda > Malacostraca > Amphipoda > Hyalidae > Parhyale > Parhyale hawaiensis. The sequence continues at coordinate 7,634,669 of LQNS02277221.1, read as the reverse complement.
AAGTTAAAAATGGCGCGAGGAACAGTTGATTAAATTTTGTTGATGATCATCAGGAAGAAGTGCTGGACTCTGGACCATCAAATTTCGAATAGCATCGCATTACTTGGCGGAGGTCAGCGCAGTAGGAGTGCTTCTATTTGTTTGTAAATGACTTTCCTCGTGGTATGGAAACTTATATTTGCACCGATAAAAAATTGCGACTAAGACCGGATATTAGTCATCATCTTACTGGACAGGGAGCTAGAGTTCCCAGGGCAAGACAGAGCTCATTGCATACAAAATCGATAATGGCATGGAAATAACGCTAATAGTGAGAGGAACACACAATTAAGAAGTTTCATTATAAAGCTCCTTGAAATAAATAAATAAATAATAAATAAATAAAAACACACCTGAGTCCATTAACGCCTGGCAGGGCAGGGAGCTCTCGGGGGGCAGGTTAAAGTCGCAACGCACCGACCCTGAGGTGCTGGATCTCGATCGCGGTCTGTGTTTGTTCCTTTTTACGAGAAACATCGTGTTATCTATACCTAGTCTGGTGGCAGAGATTGCTACAGTTTTTGTTTATTAAAATGCATTAGCATGAATGATGCCTGAACATACGTTATTTTCACGTAATAAAAGGAAAAAGTAATAGAACTTGGCAAATATTTAAAAAATTCGCCCGCGGTTCGCCAGTTACCAACATAATGAGGCAGGGTCTTAAAATTTTAACACACACTTACAGCAACATGAAACACAGCGTTCCTTACATTAGAGCAGCGCAAGGCGGCAACCTCTGAAATCTAATTTCCACATCGCATTTAGAAGTTGCCCGAACTCTTCGTTTCACGCCACGTTCGGCAACAGTTTCACNACAGCAACATGAAACACAGCGTTCCTTACATTAGAGCAGCGCAAGGCGGCAACCTCTGAAATCTAATTTCCACATCGCATTTAGAAGTTGCCCGAACTCTTCGTTTCACGCCACGTTCGGCAACAGTTTCACTTTACTGGAAGGGCGCTAGTACCCTAGAAGGTGATGCGCCGCAACGGAACAAGTGAACTTTACTGGATGGGCGCTAATACCCTGGATGGTGGTGCGCCGTATGCAAACCAGTGAACTTTACTGGATATCGTGGCGGTAACTGTGCTTACTTGGAGGATGGCGACCTGCTAACGGCTTGCCGGGG
>LQNS02277221.1:7595063-7617845 GCA_001587735.2 Parhyale hawaiensis | reverse complement strand
CCTTTCTGCCCTCCGCGCCCACCTTTCTGCCCTCCGCGCCCACCTTTCTGCCCTCCGCGCCCACCTTTCTGCCCTCCGCGCCCACCTTTCTGCCCTCCGCGCCCACCTTTTTGCCCTCCGCGCCCACCTTTCTGCCCTCCGCGCCCACCTTTCTGCCCTCCGCGCCCACCTTTCTGCCCTCCGCGCCCACCTTTCTGCCCTCCGCGCCCACTTTCAAACTCCTACTTATCTCAGTTTCATCTGTTCTTCCTCTTCTTTCTTTGCTTGTTGTGCCCATGCGCGTTAATCCTGTGTGGAGAAGCCCTCGTCAAGGGTTCCACGTTTATCTCGGCGTACTATGTCTGTAATTTCTTCTCGTAGAACAATTTAGTACTGATTAAGGGAAGCTTAAACTATCTAATGACTACCGCACCCCCCGCCCTCCCCCGGGTTTGTGTAACAAACAAACAAATATCATTTATTATCTCGTATACAGGGTACAATGGATACACCTATCGAGGTTTTCTTTTTCCCTTAATTCTAGAATTTTGAAGATCCAGTAGTATGAAGAGCAGGAGAAGCAGTGCGTGCTGAGTCAATTTAGGATCCCTCATCGTGCATCTCCTGGCCTGTCGGTGCTGGAGTGCTCCACGCAGTGTAAATCCGTAGCGTGCCGTCCCGGGAATCGAACCCGGGCCTCCGTTGATGCGATGCCGAACTGTTTTCACTTCACCACCGAGAGGGTGGAGGTAATGTTAAGGCCTGTCTACACGTTCTTTTCAATGCGTTCACCAATCCACTCACCCGAATGTTTTGTAGTGTCGTTGCCAACTCAACCTTGTGTACACCACAAAGTTATTGAACAGTTAAGTGTCAAATTAACTTCCTCTGCACGTATCACTTGGTAAGTTGCTGTTCCCATACACGCCGAACTTGTGATTTTCACGTTTCTATCGACATAAAATATGTCCTCTCTTCATCGGCGAGATCGCCTTTGTAGTGGAAACTGAGCTTTAACTATCAATATAATTAGTACTATTTAAAGAGTTCACGTTCCTGGGGGATGGGATGGGCAATGAGGCTAAGTTTAGGAAGCTGAAAGCATAACGCTCCACGCTTCCTGGTTAGTTGAGTTAGGTTCGCTGGCCCAACCTATGTTATAGAGAACAGTGACCCCAGGGGACCCTTTCGGCTTTCGAGTCGCCTGTCTTTCGTCCCACTTTGCATCCTTTCGATATCATTCTCCAACTGATCTTTACTGCCTTTTGTTAATGTTCTTTCCCGATTTACAGTTCCCATGCCTGCTGATCCTATCTAGGAACACCCTCGTGCATAAGTTCCACGTTGATCTTGGCATACTAGAGGTCTTTTCCTTCTTTTAGAACAGCTTAGTACCGTACTGATTTAAATGAGGCTCAAGCTATCTTTTAAGCCAAACCGTCCAGGTCGGCTAGAATTTATAGAAGATCCCAGAGAAAGGGATGAACAGAGCCGTAAGAAGAATTTTAGGCACCGACTTATATCCGACAATGAAACTGAAAAAATCGGGATTACAAAGAATGCAATCTTTACATTACGAGCGTGTCGATACGTACCACGTACAATTGCCAGATCTGGCATGAATCATGGGGTTTTGGGGGCAAACTCGTGGAGATTGACCGGCTAACTAGATCAATGGGGTCAGATTTATTGCGCATTCATGGCTCCTTGTTAAGTGAAAGTGTTGTCGCTAACTCATCCCTTCGTCCTGCTACAGAAGAGTTTGCCATCTACGGCGTGAGCACCTGCATGGGTGGGAAGGGTTACTGCATTTTCGAGAACGATTGTCTCTCAGAAGGGGACTTCTACCGCGCTCCTGCAGACCAGCATTGCGATACGATCAAGACTGCCTTTGGGCCGGATCCAGCGCCCTTCTATTGCTGCGTGTAAGAGTACTGCCGTTTTACGCATAACATTTCTAAGTAAGGGAAAAATTAGTGTCATTTTCGTATTGGACGTGGCCATCAAAAATAACTCAGAGAATTAGGATCGGCTCTTCATCAGGGCTCCCGCTCGAGATACTACAATAAAAAATCAGCGCGTGCCCACCTCTAATGGTTCACATTTTTTTATAGGTTAGGTCATTCGGATGCTTAGTTGGCCATCGGGAGGTTCTTGTGGTATACTACTTAGAATAAATCATCCTCCATACATTTTGTTTCCAGCATGCCATTGTTCACATGATATTTCTCGTCAGTTGATACCTCCTGCTTTATGGGTAGATACGCGTATATACTCAACCTTGTGCAACACAGGCGATCCGTTTGTAGTTCTGTTATTTCCAACCTGATTAAGTAGTGACCCCGCACACAGAGGCAACACTGAGCGATTCGGGCCGTTGTGACCATGGTTGAACTACGTAACAGGTTAACTCACGCGCCGGTCGCGTGTTAAGCCCCGCCCACTCCTTTTCATCGGTGACGTCAGCCTCGTCAGGTGGAGCGATAAACAGCAAACCTTGTTAATTAGTGCACGCTTGTAACTTGTTTATTGAATACGGTAAGCGTAGGCTTCCATGAAGAAAAAAAGAAGGGTTATCATTTCTGCACGATTACAGCTTTGTACTATGCGATGCAAATATCCGTCCGCCAGAAAGAAGGCAATAAAATGTCAACAGAATAGATCGAAAGACGAAGAAATCAATTACAATATCATAGCTACGGCTTCCTAATTATTGATACGGCTTATTTCGTAATCATATTTCATTATTGCATACTAGTGCACTTCGCAGTCAAAAATTACCGCGGAAGATGAAAAACTACAGCTGCATACGTAATGTATGAGTATTAAACGCTCTAGAAGTAATTGTAAGTTCAAATTTATGAACTGTACCTGTGAAATTTGTATTTTAAGAAACTTTTCTCATCAAAATATTACAAGTTACGATGAGTGTTTTTTACTCGTTTAATATATTTCAGCCGTGTGAAGGCTATCATTCATTCAATTAAACATTATCCCATCGTTATACTATTTTCTTTCAAGGTTTTAGAGAAAAATTAAATTTTGGGGCCAAACGTTCATTAAGAGAAATTATTGGTGTCTGTGGTTACTTGGGAAAATTTGGAAGGAAAACTGAATTAGTCATAATTACAACGTAGTATATAGTTCATCATTTGTTGGGCGAAAAATGTTTGAAGTACAGTAGATATTAGCGGTGATAGCGAAAACTGAGTAAATACTCTCGCTTCCCAAACCCACTTTTTTCTATTCTCTGGATCTTTTGAGACTTTGAGACACGAAGAAGCTTCAGCAAGTTCTTTTTCCTTGTTCAAAACAGCCAAGCATTAAACACCAGCCACCAGAAATGATGGTATAAATAAATTAGGAATACTATTGATATTTGAGCAAGACCGACGTTCTGCGCTCCACCTGACATCCTACGAAGAGATGAGTAGAACAGTCTCAAATTGGTCAAGTGATGAGTTGACCTGTTACGTCATGCATCCATGATTGTGATGGCGCAACTTCCCAGTCTTTCCTATGGAGTATCGCCTGACCCCTCACACACTGAAGCTACGCGACGCGACAAGGAGCGATGCCATTGCAGCTGTGTCACAAAATCCTAGACAACGCCCGGCAGTTGTCATGTATAAATAGAAAAATTTATCCCGAAAATATAAATAAATATGCGATTATTATATACAAAGTTGGTTTTAAAATGAGGCGGCAAGCAGCCAAATAATGGAATATTGGATAGTAATAATGCAAGAACATTTTTGTGAATGTTTATTGTCATATGTTAACATTTAGTGAAAGCAATATCTTTCAGGAATTAAAGAATGAATTACATGAATAACAGCCTCAGCGTCCGTGAGCATCGCTTCGTGCTGGCTCTGTGTGCGGGGTCTTTAACATCGCTTAGCCTTGGATGGCGTCGCCTCACCACTGTGTGCGGGCACCCTCAAGGCGCCTACCGACTGTCAGCGAACTAGCGAGCGACGAGTGTTGAAATTAACAGATACCTATAGGCGTATACAGAGTGCAAGCGAGCGAACACTCGCGACGGCTGCCGAGCGATTATCGCTCGCTGACACGGCACTCGCAAGTTTCACAAGTTTGGTTGCCAGACGCACGATGTTCTGCGGCTCCACTTCGTTCGAAGTTCGTCGTCAAGTGAGTGTTCAGAGGTTGTTGCAAGTAGTTCGCTCGCCAGCAGTCGGTACAGCCCCCAAATCGCTCGCATCGCTCGGTAGTTCGCTGGTAGTCGGTAGGTGCCCTTAGTATAGCGTCGCGTCGCCACTCTGGACATGCACCCTTATAGAGCATTTTTTGGCAAAATGCCACTCTCTGTAATTTTGCTTTTCGTCTGCATTGGGCTTTAGGCCACCGCCTCTTCTCATATGTATGTATACGCTAACTATAACTAGCCAATGCATCAGAAAAACTAACCATTTTCTCTTATTTGATGCAGGTTCGATGAAGTTAAAGTGGTGCGTCGTTTCATAAAACAGAAGAAATTCTCACCGCAATTCGAGCTAATTATGCGCATAGAACTAGCCAAGCTGGAGCGTCAGGTAAGATGCTTGGAACTAGTCAATAGTTTGGAGAAGGTAATAAATATTCCACTTCTCCCTCTGAGGTCTGAAACTGGATTCTTGCCTTACTGTACGTAATCTGTGGGTCTTGTGCAGCCAGGCGGCAGGGGGACTGCCTGGTCTCCGGAGTTCGTGTCATCTGGCAGCACTTTTTGCAGTGAGGTTATTTTGTATTGTTAAGTAGGTCTTCTCACTTTTCTCTATTGCTCCGTGAGGACGGTCCTCGCGGTCGTAAGAGATTGGCCACAGATAACCCGTCAGCGCTGATGCGGAGGACCATGGGAGAGTTCCTCCAGAAGCTTTGTCGTTCTTTTGTTTTTGAATCATGTCAGCAGCATTGCCCCGTTCTGTAACCACGAGCGTCCCACGGGTTGAAACTTCCAGCAAAAATGTAAGATTATCTATGGCTGCTTTGTAAAATTTTGAAAAAATAGCTCTTTGGCCTCTTAGAGGGCATAGAATGGGCCATAGGGCTAGATTCGCCTACCGTACGTTGTGTGGAGCAGCAAGCCCACACGAGGGTTTTACCTTAGCCATCACCTTGGCCTCGGGACGTCTGTCTTCCGTGCCCACCTTGCTTCCTTCCACTTTCATACTTCTGATTCTTTATTTTCTCTTCTTTCCAATTAGCTCTAAAGTATGCAAGCATTGATATAAAAAAATAAAGTATGAAAGCAATGAAGGTTCGCCCATCCTATGTTATGGGCAGTAGCGCCCCCAGGGGGTTTGTGTAGGTTACCTTAGCCCTTAGTTAGGCCTTTGGGACGTCTGTCTTTCATGCCCAGTTTGCTTCCTTCTACTTTCATACTCCTACTGATCTTACTGTTGTCTATTCTTCCTCTTCTTTCCCGACTTGCTGTTCCCATGCGCGTTGATCCTGTGTGGGAACACTTTCTTCGTGCGTGGGTTCCCCATTTTTCTGTTGACATGCTATATGTCCGTTCCTTTTCCTCTTTTAGAAGAGCTTAGTACTTATTTAGGGAGGCTAAAATCTTCCTATAATACCTAATGCAACCATTGATAACAAAAAGTATTAAGTATGCAATCATTGATAACAAGAAAGAAAAAAAACTAGTAGTAATACATGCCGCGTATGAATCCTTAGCTTTGGTGCTTCACGGCCTCACATAGTCGTAAAATGACTCGCGTGTCATACAGCGTTGCTTGCTTTAGGTTAATAAATGAGGTCCGTTGCACTACTGTACATCTAATCAAAGTTTTTATCTCCACTCCCGTTTACTTTTTGTTTTACGCTTTCTTTACACTCATCATAAGACGGCTTTAGTTTTCTTCGTGAATCTATTGTGCTTACAACTCTCTATTGAATTCAAAATCAAGCTTTGATTAGTCTGATAAAAATTCGCGTTAACTTGGTAAATTTGCAAAGAACTGCTATTATAGCCGAAAACTTCTTGCGTGCTGTGCATTATTGGACTTCGTATCATCGTATGTAACCTTGAAGCCCGGTGCCCGCGTAACAACTTTCGTTGCCGCTAACATCCTAGAGGCAACTCAACTAGTCCGTTTACGTAGCTGCGGCACAGCTCCAGCTTGCGGAAAATATAATTGTATAAAAAATTATTAAAAACCTCAGTCCGTATTGCAATTATTTCACCATAATAAGTGGCAGTTACGAACTTGAAAAGATCTCTAATAATGAACGTTTAGTACACACTGATTCTTATTTTTAGAATCAGTGAACGATGTCAATAAAGTTCATGCTGAAGTTACGGCCACGACTGTGCAGTCAGATTAGTTGAGTTGGCTCTAGGCTGCTAACAGAAACGAAAGTTGTTACGTGGGCACTGGGCTTAAGCCTATCTACGCAGCGCAGTTTTGCAGCATTCGTTCTTTTTCATAGAAGAATGCAATTATAGTAAAACCCCTGTACTTTTGGAACGTTAACCTTTTCGTTCATGCCGTAACACGCATGTTATACTTCAGATGGCGTTATTACTGCGACAAAGACAAATTACCTCATGAATGACGAGGTTAAAGGCTCTATTTGATATATACAGGGCGGGATCGGAAATTCACCTGAAAAAACGCAGCCAAAAGACGTAGGGATTCAAACGTGTTAGTATAGTGTTCTAATATTTTGTAAGGTTGATTAAATACAAATTGTAGAAGAAAGCGGAATTGAACGACTTCAACGTTGAAGCTTACGCGTCTTCGACAATAAGCAAGCCTGAGCAATGATCTTCTTACAGCACAGCGAGACTCTCCACCTTAAGCAGGGCTGGGTTTATCATTATTTTTAGGCACAGTAAGCGCGCTTAGGGCATCGGGGGAAGGGGCACCACAGATTAAGTATTCATCATCGTATTCTTTCACCAGTAATGGTAACAAATCGTGCTGCTGGATGCTTATTTTGTTCAGACATATTGAAAATCCCGTCCGAACACCCATGGAACTAGGCAGAACAGAAGCAGAGTCGAAGTTTGGACCCTGGGCCCTCGCACCTCCTCGGGATGCGAGACGACTTCTTAGGAGGTGCTAAATCATCGATGTTTTCATTGACTTTAATCTCTGTCGCACCTATGTAGTGCAAAATAAATTTCATTCCTTACCTTCTTACGAATTATTGACTTTAGAGGGGATGTGAAAGAGAATATGTTGAAAATTGCGCAGTGGTGCTAGGTACAAAAAAAAAAAAAAATAGGCTGGGAGCCACTGATGTAACAGACAGATCTGTTTAGTTACATATTAGTTTTGAGGATCTTGGCGACTAGACAAGTAAAAAAGAACAAAGGGAAACATCACAAATGTGAAAGTACACATCAGCACTATTTTCTTTCTATCAGATTTTTCATTTAAATGAATAAAATGAATTGTTTTGCATTATGTTGATACTTTCAATTGCACAATCGTTATATATATGGGGCATCAAAGTTCTAAGTGCTTAGAGCCTCAAAAGGACTTAATCCGGCCCTGACTTTTAGGACAGATTGTCTCCTGGTTCTTATTTCATTCTCTCAATTTAGAGAACTGAAGAGATGCAGATGATGCTCGACGACACTGACATGTCGAAGTTGATGGAGATCGCTGGAGCGATGATGAACACGACGGACGAGTTGGACATCTCAGCAGAGTCACACTCAGGCACTGGCACGTCGCTCCCTACGGCTGCTTCTGCTACCAGCGCCACAGACGTCGCAACGGAGCCGCACTCGGGCACCACGTCATCGCTCAACATCCTTCCTAGCACCAGCACCACGTCCACACCGAATTCTGTACAAGCTAATGCAACGCGCATGTCGGCCATTTCCTCTCTTCAGACGAAGTTCATGGCGAGTATGCTCAGCAAGTTAAGGTCAAAGTCTTCCGCAACCGCCACCACCACTGCACCGGATCCTGTCCTGCTGGAACAAACACTCACGGAGGTCAACTCCTCTGATGCGTCCATATCGCCTGCCAGCATAGTGAGTGAGCTGAAAGTCAACACTCTCGCTGCCACAACTACCGCTATTTCTGCGACAGAAAGCACCCCTGTAGTGGCATTACCCAGCCCCACAGAGGCGCCCACTGAGCCTGACGCACAAGCTACGGTCGCCATGCCGATGTTCACATACAACAGCCCGTCTCTTGATGATATGGAAGCCCTTGCCAGTGATATTCCAGAAGATCCTGTTTTTCCCGAAGAAAAGACTGGACCAAAAGCTCTCGGTACGAAAGTGTAAATAAAGTTTAAAAGCAAAGGGCTCAGCACTGTGAAGAAACGGATTGCACCGGTCCCAGTTGCAAATTAGTGTTATGGCACTATATACGCTTTGCTTCAATTTACTAATGCTGTAAGCCCAAATATATTCTGTAAGCCTAACAAATTTTCCTATTCACCCATTACGGCGAATCATTTTCGTAGTTCTGATATGAAGTGATATCATATTTCTGATGCCCTGGACATAGGATGCAAAGCGAGGTTTGTAATGCCTAGAGCACTACAGGATTAGGTCTGCCTCACCCACTCTGTGTTTGAGAAGTAACGCTCGTAAGGATCTCATAGGTAGGCAACCATCGGCACATTACCTGTCGTGCCCAATCAATCAAGACCTGCTATGAATTGGCCTGGGTCGGTACATCACAGAGCTGGTCCTATTGGTACAGGCCCTGGACAAATAATATGCAGCCCAGTATTTTCGGTACCTGCTCTGTATATTTCGAGCTTATCTGGAGAGAACACTGAAACTAGCATGTATTGTAACCTTGTAGTACTTGAAATTGTTTTATATCCAGATATGTCCTATAGAATAATCCGGATAGTATGTCCGAAATATGCACACTGCGCAGTATGTACCAAATATACGAGGCGGCTGAGTCTATCAATTTGTTCAGGTCTTGGCTCCGATTGCTTACTTTCAATGTCAACTCCTGTTGATTATGCTTTGTCGTGGTCTTACTAATGTTCCCAATTTGCTGTTGCAATGCGAGTTCATGAAGGGAAGGAACGCCCTGGTGCACAAGCCCAAAATTTTTCTCACAGCGTCTCTTGCTTTTCACTTGAATAGCTGCGTTGTGTCGGGAAGACTAACAAGACCGGAATTGACGCTAGTGGCCTGTACTCGCTCTAGTCAAATGAACGAGCTTCGTCATTTCCGCGTTGGAATGTTTTGATTTCTTCATTTAATTAAAGAGCCTTGAAAGGAATTTTGAGAGACCATTCCCTCGAAGGTTTAGGGCATGTCGGAAACTTGGCAAACGGCATTTGCTGAGCGAACTGAACTTGATGGCTAACATTTTCCCTTTATTTTGTAGAATCGAGGCTGTTTACGAGGGCTCAACAAAAACAGTCGAGCGATTAGCTGGGGAACGTATTATTTTTTACTGGCGTGTGTACCAGTCATAACTCGTTTAATCGAATCTCAAGTAAAATATAGGAAAGAACGAACGTGGTAGTACTGAAAGTATAAATAAGAATTAAGTGGGACGGAACCCCAGCCATAATAGACTTACCCACCCACCTTATGGCCGCCAATGTACGGTATGTAAAGGGCAGTTTAAATTGGGCAATAAAAATTACTGTAATTTCGACTTGTCGCACAGTCTACACCTGGGACGTTAGCTAGAGTTGCAGCTCAGATTTAAAGCATTAATGTGCAGAGAGAATACTTACACCCGGCTGTCCCTCTTCCGATACCCGTAAAATAAGAATGCGAGAGCAGTTCTGAAAAGCTCTACCTCTTTGAAGAAGAAGTTGAGCAGTTTTCTGTATAACTATATGTAGTTCTAGTCAGCGTTTTGGGCCGCAGCTTCCTCACAAAGACGATGTCATAGAGAAAAAACAAAGAAAAAACGTGGAACTAGAGAACGAAAATATCCTCACGCATTTTCAGCTCTTATTTGAGCATTAACCGGCCTTCAAATTCTGGGGAACAATGATGTATTTCTGGGGCCATGAACGAAGGTCAGAGTGAAGCGGGGGAAGAATAAAAACTCATACCACCAACTATAAGCCAAATGGTATTTTTGGCATTACGCTGAGTTGAGCTCGGTGCTTACTCAATGACTGTCGTTGGCGCTGGTGGCCTCAGACTGCGTATAATCGTGGCCGTGACTTCGCTGAAAGTCTCGCTCGAATACCTAAAGTATGGATCTTGGTGCATTTAAACTGCTCATTATTCGAAGCGACATTTGAAAGTTCAGCATTGGCAATGATGTCAAAAATAACTCTATTTACTGAGTTGGGACAAATTTTTATAGTTAAATTTTATGTGCGCCTAAGCAGTGCCGCTGCAGCCTAAGCGGAGTAGTTGCGTTGGCTCTAGGCTGCTAGCGCCAACACAGTCGTTAGGTGAGGACGGGGCTACAGGCGGCTAACTGACCTTTACATAGCGCACAATAACGGCTCACGTTGCAGCTAGCGAGACTGCCGTACCAGAATTTGTTTAATAGGAACTGTGTAGGGAGGACAGGCCGGGGCTGTATCTCTCCAGGCCTTGGAAGACTGAATATGCCAGCTCCAGTATTCCTTGAGAGGATTTAGGAACATCATCCTAGATTTGAAAGGGTAAAAGACTACAAGTAAGTTTCATCCATATATTTCAATATAGATAATAAATATTGTTGGTACATTCATGGTGCTGCCACGAGAAAGAGGCGCTGTGAATGTGCGACCCTATGCAGTCGGCAGCTCCTGCTCAAAGTGGCTCAGAACTAAAATGCAACGTAGGTACTGCAGCGCGAAGTTACGAGTGACAAGATGATCTCTTCTGCTGTCTCACGCGTAAATAATAAAAGTGAAGGGTTGTGAGAATACCAGTCAACAATACGCTTGCCACACCAGTCGTGGAGCAGAAACCTGGCAATTTCAATATTGGCTACCAAAAATTTTCCTCCAACTTCACTGACAAAAATGAGAACAGAAAAAGTTACGGAATTCCATAGAAAAGCACCCAACTTGAAATACAGCAATTCAAGGCTACAGTTTCACAACAAACTGTTTCCACACTTTACTCGTTCCTCGCTCCTATCAAACCTCGACAGAACAAATTCTGAAGAAAACTGCACCTCGCACCAGCTACGACAAGCCAATGACATAGGCACTCGAGCATTAATTAGCACGGGCGCCTTAAATTCACCCAATGCGATAGTACTTTAATCGGTAATCCCTCATCTTCGTCTTGGGAGGAACTGCAGCTCTGGGCTGTCTAATCTCCACTTTGGACCAAATTTTCAGGCAACCTCAGGCGTAATCGACATGTGAGCATCCCCTCAAAGTCTATCCCAAAGTGGCCAAATTGCGAGCTCACGACTGAAATGCTGGACAAATTACAGCTAAATGCATTAAGGAGCCTCCGTTCGTCTGAGCGAGACAGGCGCCCATAGAGGGAGCTTCAAGTTCATTATTATATTCCTGGTTTTACCACCGCATCCTCATTAATGTCGCATCAGTCTAGGAATGTTTTATCTCTGAGTTCCTGCCGGAAAGTCATAGCTGGCCTAGTGCGCTACCACTGGCAGGAAGAAGCCGCAAAGAACGAAAGAGACAATCTAGTGGACGGCCCCTTTTGAGGCCCTCCACGCGAGAGCGAGGAGTCCCGTGGACTAGGTTAGCCACCTCGATCGACGGCCTACCTCGCGGAGCAGAAAGGGAAATATTGAGAGCCTACCTATCAAAACCAACCTTCTCAGCAGGAAATGCGGCCAGCTGCAACATTCCCTGCGGACAAGGCACTCGGGACAGCCGTTGGATTATTGAGCCCATATATATTGTGGCAGGGAAAGGGCCCGCCAGAAATACCCTTGAGGGCGGGGAGTTTAAAGTGCTGGCTGCACAGCAACAGAGAGCTGTACGCCCTCATTGCGCACAGACTCCGAGCGGAGGAGAAGGTTCCCAGTAACGTACAGCTAGTTAAGCCACTACCGCGCCCTCCCCACGGAGTTGCACGCATTTAATTCTGCAAGTCCTACGAAATAAAACTTGCTTTAGGCACTTATGAGTCAGACAAGCTTGACGGCGCACCACAAATTATGAGAACGCAATTATAAAATAAACCGGAAACTTTGCTAAATGTGACGCGGCAATGACCACGTACTGTATTGAGATGTTAAGTGAACTGGAAGGTTCGTAATGTGCGACAATTTCTCCGCCGTGTCTACAGGGACGCAAAAGTAGCTTACGAAAAATCTAATTTCAGCACATTAGCCGCCAGCTCAACTGTGAACGAGTCTCGATGTGGCCTTCTCGTGGAATGCTTTATTCACATGACCTAATTGAAGGCGTCACCGACAGCGACTGTTCCATCGTCGAGCTATGTTACTCTGCAGACCCCACGATACTTGACTGTATACTACTAAGAGGACCCGACGACAATTGATAGCTAAAACCTCGATAAAATCTTTCCCAATGAACAAAGTCACCTGAAGCAAAAATGAATTACTGACGGAGACTCAAGAAATGCATTTATTTGAAAGAAGCATGCACACGTGACATGAGCACTGGCCAAGAGTAAATTCCAAATTAAATTCTAGCCAATTTTAGGTCATTTTGGCGCCCTACAAGTCGAATAGTCATGGCCAACAGTTGATATCTACCTAGGAATTTGTGTTTTTGGTGATAAACTCAATTCTTGTATCACAGTGAAGTTTACGTTTTGTTTGAGATCGCTCAGTTGACTCGAAAAGATTTTATCGAAGTTTAATCTACTTGCCAGCAGATCTACTGGGGAATTGGAGTGGAGAGTCAAGTACCGGGTGGTCTAAGGCTAATCTTGGCAGCTTCAACTTGTCCGGAAATTTATTAGTTATGATCGTCAGTTTCCCTATTTTGGATAGTTTCAGGTGTTGGTTCCAAATCGATTACCTTTGACACAACCTGAGCTTTTCTTACGTCTCAAGAAGAAAATGAAAAGCGCCGAGCAATCCGAGCGCAATCTGCAGTGCGCTATTTGGCCGCCAAATCGCAAAATGTGAGAGAGTGGAGATCAACTGCACAAAACCATAATGCTGGTGGTGACTTACACTACAGTGAGCGTCGTAACTTCCTAAATAAATAGACATACGAGGCAGAGGATATGAGAGACGTGGGCCACAAACAGTGAAAGAAAACCTCGAACGTAAACGCAGGGAACTCAACAACGACTTTACGGGGTCCAGAAATACAAAATCTGCAAGCAAGCGTACGTCAGGAAGTATTATGTTCTAAGGCGCCTCGACTATACCTCACTTCATCAGTTACCGTCGCTTTAAATAGAAAAGAAAAAAGTAGATTTTCCAAGGGGGCCGATTTTCTGGCGAGCACCGTTCATAAAAAGTTAAGGGCTGTCTCTGCCATCAGAGCAAGCATACGCATCGCTTGTTGTAAGCAAAATGTTTATAACTCGAGGATATACAGTACTGTCCAAAACTAGGGGACAAATTTTCAAAACTGAATAACTTTTTACTAGCCATGCCAGGTACTTCTTCTTCTGCACACTATTAGCCAGTACGAGGTTGATTATTGTGTTAAAATTTGAGACATGTGTGACAAATAATAAAACGAGTTATGAACAAAACCCTTTTCTCTTGAAATTTATGACGTCCAAAACTAAGGAACAAACATGAAAAAAATTAATTTAACTAAATATTTTGCTTGAAATATTTAGCAAAATGATGGTGAACAATCAATATTTGGTAAATAGTCTTTTGCTTTCGATTACAGCTACACATCGTCAACTACATGACCAAATGAGACTCTGATAATCTTCAAAAGTAATTTTCGTTCATTCCTCTTGAAGTGTCATCGAAAGATCTTCCGTATTGATAGGGTTTCTTGTCATAATTTTCACCCCTTGTGTTTTCCAAAGATTCTCGATTGGATTTAGGTCAGGACTTTGTGGTGGCCAATCCATAACTTCGAGATCTTGTAGCTCAAGGTAACTCATGACTGTCTTTGCCTTGTGGTAGGGGGCATGGTCTTGCATTAAGATAGGGCTGGGGACACCTGAGTTTACAATATCAGGCACGACAATACCTTCCAACAGATTTTTATACACCTGAGCATGCACACGGGTTTACAAACGAACGAGAGGCGACGTCCCTTGACTAGAGAAGCTACCGAAAACCATCACGCTCCCGCCGCCAAACTTCACAGTGTTCTCACTTCTCAGTACACTTTACACTTAATTTCTCACCTTCACGTCAGCTAACAAAGTTCTCACCGTCATTACCAAACAAATTGAACTTGCTTTCATCACTGAAAAACACTCTAGCCCAATTTTCATGCGACCAGTTAACATACTTCTTTGCAAACTCTAATCTCTTTTTCTTGATCTAGGCACTCACAAGCGGTTTCTTCTGTGGGCGTCTTGCAACTAACCCTATTTCATGAAGGCGCCGAGAAACGGTCTGACGTGAGACGTTCATACATGTTGTGTCATTCATAGAGGAGTTGAAACGATCCTTCAATGGCGTACGTTGGATGGCTCTGTCCTTTCTAACTGACGTTTTACGGGGCCTGCCGGCTTTTTTAGGGGCACCAATGCAGCCGGTTTCATTGTACGACTTCACTACTCTGCCTACAACACTTTTCGCACGGCTTACCTTCTCAAAAATTTCTCTAATAGTGAAATTATTCTTGTGCAACTTTATGATATATTGTAGCAGGATATAATAAACTTTCTAAAGTGGTGCCATCGTGTAACGAACAGCAATGTTTACAAATGGCAGTGTCAAACTTTGTCTTCGATGTAAATAAAGAAATACGGACTGAAGAAGAAATTAAATAATTTTTTATTTTTTTGCCCCTTAGTTTTGGACGTTATAAATTTAAAAAGAAAAACTTTGCGTCCATAACTTTTATAATCTTTCATACATGTCTCAAATTTTAACACAATAATCAACATCTTACTAGCTAATAGTGAGCAAAAGAAGAAGTATATGGCACGGTTAGAAAAAGTTATGCAGTTTTGAAAATTTGTCCCTTAGTTTTGGACGGTGCTGTACCCTGTAGGTAATGTATTTTTTTTTTAACCTTTCTGTATCAATTAGTTGTTCAATTATAAGAGATTACTTTGTTTTTTTTTCTGTGTCACACAGTATGTCGCCTGTTACATATACACTTCCTTTACACTACTGTATAAGCTCAAGATGTCTGTCATCCAAACAGATATTGGGAGGATGCTACGAAAAAACGGTCAGCGCGTAGATATGACAATATTTGCCACACCACAAGGATAAAACCATACCGTCCACATACGGCGTCTGTGTCTGACAGGAATAGCATTGTCTGAAACCTTCACGAAATACGCGCGCCTATACGCTAAATATCTTCGCCAGTTGGACCAATGCTATCACCAGCTTGTTTCCTCGCACTGCAGCACTGCCAGACTGTTACCAGATGCTACAGCACAGATCTCCCACGCCGCACACTTTTGGTATATATATTTGTTATTACTGTCAGAGCCGCTTATTACATCGCTGCTCTCACGTCAAGTCCTTAAGGCCGGTCCTCTCTGCAAGAGCTTGATGCCCAGCTCATCCATCACTCTCCACAGCGCAAGCATTAGATGCTCGAAATATGAACCACAAAATTGTTCGAAAAACTATCTAATAAATGGTCTCATTATAGCAGTCATCATTAGAGCTCGATTATATATACACGGTAGCTACTTGAATGACAACAATTAAGAATGCAGGCACTCGTGCACTAATACGGTACGAAGACGACGCTAGTTTGAGCTTCTCAATCGATTGAAGTGTAGGTCCAGGACTCCAGGTATGAGTTGGGTCATGCATTGGTCAGTAATGAGAGATATGATGTAGAGAAAGTCACGGGAGCAGCAAGTTAGACAAGACAGGAAATATCCTCAGCACAAGTCCAAGGCTACGACTGCTCAACGTCGAGATCACAGGCAACAAGGCAAGCAACAACGGCAACAAATGATCCTGACGGATGTATGGCGGATTACAGAAATATATAAAAAGATCTACAGGCGATATCATACTTGACTTTGTGTCCAGGAGATAACTAGCGAAACTGTGCTGAAATACTTAAAGTCAGCGGTAGCTTGTTTCACTATTATACAGACGTGCACAATTGCTTGAAGCATGGCAACCTCAAAACGATCTCAATGACTAATGCGAGATTCGAGTCCGTAAAGTTTTTTGCAGTTGGCTGAGGTATAGGAATGCTGCCGTAGGCCCACGGCTCACTGCCTGACGCGGGAATGTTCATTGCTATCACACGAGTATTGCACGGCGTTCATGCTTGCTCAATGACCAGTGAGAGGAGAGGAGTGATGCAACCCGTCACTGCGTATTGTCACCACCGTCCTTAGCAGTCTCATCACTATTCTTTGTAGTCTCAGCATCACTATCCTTAGTAATCTCAGGCTCAGCTTCACCATCCTTAGCAGTTTCATCATCACCATCACCCCCAGCATCCACCGCAGTCTCAGTATCAGCATCACCCTCAGTATCAGCAGCCGGCGCAGGATCATCAAAGATAATTTCATCAGGGTCCGGAGCCCGGGGCATGAACTCCTCACCAGGATATAGCTTGTTGAAAATGTTCATAGCCTGAAAGAGAAAAACGGTATTTCTTTCGTATGTAAAATAAAATTACCCTGGTGAACAGCGTAACACAACCTACACGGGGACATTTGGCAGTCACTAAAGGTATGCACCGTTGAAAATTAAACACAATCGGCAACGGACGTAGCGGACAATCGGCAACGGACGTAGCGGACAATCGGCAACGGACGTAGCGGACAATCGGCAACGGACGTAGCGGACAATCGGCAACGGACGTAGCGGACAATCGGCAACGGACGTAGCGTACAACGACGCAGTAGTTCCGTCATACAGTTGGAGTAAGCATTCATACCCGACAATAACAACAAAATATAAACTATTCTGATCTGTGTACACATAAAGCCATGCCGCAGCAATCAGTACATGTTGAAGGCATAAACTAAAAGGAGTGGCAAGATCTCAAGACCTGATAAGATGAAAAATTTTAGCATATGGATTCAAATACAATGCGGTGAATCCTACAGGAACATTTTCACTATCGCATTCTTAGTCTAGTGCAGATTTGTATCACGGCAATTAAAGTACACAGAGAAGTAAAAAGGAACATGTGCTGCAATAGAATAGGCAAAACCAAAGACGCTTTAGAGATGAAAACAGCACAGGCCTCCAACTGCATACACTAGAGAACAAAGTGATGGCACAGGCAAGCACCGCGACCACAGTACAGTGCAAACCTATGCACACAAATGATAAAAACGCTACCTGTTCAATAGCAGAATCGTAATCGAAGGCACTGCGCGGACCGGAGCAGAAGTGAATGTTGCTGTGGGGATTCGTCACCTCAGTCTGGAGTACCTGTGAAGGAGAGATAGACGTCTCAGTGTACCAAGAAGTGAAAAAAGTAAGCAGCTGAGCAACGTTCTAACATATAAAAAGAAGCTATACAGTAAATCCCAGACCGATCACAGTAGTGACGTCGCATTAAAATATAATACAAGGAGAGTAATAGAACAGTCGTACGCAATGCATGTGAACCACTTGTCTCATGGAGGCGCAACACCTACGCGCTGTCTTTGTATCAACCACGATAAGCAAAGTTGAAGAACTAGAGTCAGATACCCGATAGTTTGAGGAGGTGGAGTGGAGTAAGATCACCTAATACTCGTAGTTTTGCCCTGTTTAACGGAAGAATTTAGGGTCCACATAACACAACTCAGACTATATGCAACAACCTAGACTGTCTTCCAGAGGCTTCCAGAGGGGAGCAGCCAATTTGAAAAATTTGTAAGTTTCTTAGAACAGCCCTTTACTGCACACTATAGTGTAAGAGAAAAGTGACTGTTTAGGGAACAATTTGGTGTCTATTGGGGTATCTTGTTGCTGTGTGTCCGTATCTGTCTGTCCGGTGATACGATTCGCTCAGAACGTGACTGACGGCTATGCTGCACCAAAGAGGCGGCTAGTCTGTCAGGGCGATCATGCACGCCCTCGGCGGGGGGGGGCTGTGTCTATCCGGATGTACTCTATTTTTTCTTCTTTTGATAGTGTATCTTTGCAGTTTGAGGCACAACATGACTTGATACGTCATTGGATAAGTCCATATCCGCCTAATAGCTCTAGCCCATGACAATATAGAAAATCAAAGGAAAAACCCTGACAACATCTAGCTATGACAGACAACCAGGTCGTAAAATTATAGGTATGGGAAGTACTGCATAATCAGGCTGGTAATTAGCCAGAAGCAAAATATCTTTGTGTAGCATGCATGCCATTTGTAGCAGACTTACCTGATTGTAATATAAAGAATATAGCAGCGGCGACTGCACGTCCTGAGGAGTGTTTGCGCCAACTTTCGGCGAGTCTTCCCCACTGTTCTCCTTATTTGGCTCTTCCGCTGAATGGCCTGATCCTCCAGCTTCTTTGGTGCTACGGAGACTTTGGTAATGGTGCAGTAACTGGTCCACTGCCGGCGACAGGTCGTGTGAGGCCTCGTTGCCTTGCGTCACCAAGTATATCAACCCTGCAAATGCAACGCAAGTTGTAGTGTCGTGGGTTTTTAGAGCTTACGACCACTGTAGCATCTCTAGCACTTCCGAGCCACTTTATGTGAGGCCATGCAAGCATCTAGTACTTTAAAGCCACTTCGTGTGCTAACAAATCGGTTTCTAAAGCTTTGAAGGCACTTAATGGGGTAGATGAGGAGAACAGGCCCAGTCACATAATGTCGGGGCGTGAAGAAAAAATCAAGACTTCTAAAAGGGAAAAAGAAGTTTCAGTAGCCGCCATGGCAAAATGCAACCCCAAGGCGTTCTATGAATATGTAAACGAAAGACGACTCAAAAAAGAAAATTTAGGTCCGCTCAAAAGACCTGACGGTGAAATCATCAGTGACCTAAGAGACAAAGCTGCAATCCTGAACGAATATTTCAGCTCTGTATTCACCATAGAAGATGTAACGAACATTCCTGAACCAGCACTGATGCAAGTTGCTCTCATAAGCAATTGTGTTTTCACGGAAACCGAGATCCTTCAAGAACTCACCCACCTGGAAGTGTACAAATCCACTGGCCCTGATAATGTTTCTCCCCGTGTTCTACGAGAAATGGCTCCAGCCATCACGAGCCATTGCACGAAATATTCAATTGCTCTTCAAGAACGGGAGAAGTTTCGCAGGATTGGAAACTAGCTAACGTAATCCCGATACATAAGAAGGGGGATAAGAAAAGCCCCAGCAACTATCGACCAATCAGTCTTACATCGGTCGTCAGCAAAACGATCGAACGCCTCTAGAAGAAGAGCATCACTGATCACCTGAGGATGAACCAGCTCATATCCGACACTCAGCATGGCTTCCGAAATAGAAGAAGCTGCTTAGCAAACCTACTAGACTTCTTTTCGAAAGTTGAGGAAATTAGAGATGAAGAAAAGGGTGTGGACCTCGTGTATCTAGACTTCCAAAAGGCTTTTGACAAAATCCCCTACCAACGGTTAATGAAAAAATTGGAAGCCCATAGTATTCAGGGAGACCATTTACGCTGGATCCGAGTATGGCTTACAATTGCTCTAGCACTTGCTAGGCCAAGTCCGTAATTATTTATAGGTTTATGGAACTCACATGATAGGGAAGCAAAATAGGTTCCTAGCTGTCACCTTAAGTACCAATGGATTTTTTCCATAGAAGCTTAGGGATAATTAATGATTATTTGGTAACCATTAAGACTTCATGCTTCCCTGTTTTCATGTTCATCTCCTTCGTTTTCTGTTGTAGCCATAGCGTTAATCACTTGTAATTTCCTTTGCACAGGCTTAGATCGTAATAGTAGCAGTAGTAGAACTAATTTCTGGCGCTTTGTAGATTATCTACGCCTTGTAGCGCCGCACTTCTTACAAATCCCTTTACTTCGGAATTTTTGCCTGGTCTTAGTTTGAAAGGTAACTCACGCGAGTTGTATAACGCTTACAAGAACCAATCCGCTACTACTGGCAAGAAAATAGGACGAAAGCACCTAAAAATGACAAAAAGTAAAATAGAAAAAGGCAAACTTGAGGTATACTTGTATGGAGGACCTCTGCCACGGTCCACTGAACGGGAGTAGGAGTCCTGCGGGATAGTTCGCTTACCCCCAACGTTGGCCTGCTTCATGGAGCAGGAGAAGAGAAGAAAAGAAGCCCTGCCTTACAGAACATGCTAACCGTAACTGCTAGTACAGCGCTCAGATACAACGACCTCTGCTGTGAGGTACTAGAGTTACTCCTGGGATGCATGGAGGCTAATGATATGTCAACAAGGTCCCGAGGTCAAAATTATTATATTAGTATTATTAATATTGTCCCGCTATTTCCGAAACTAAGACGATCAATAGCGATCTAAGGTGATTTACTCGGCCTACAGCCGGAACCACAACGTTGCGCTCAGGCGGCAAGAGATGAAGGACGATCCGAGAAGAAGACAGAAGAAAGAAGCGCCCGAGCGGACGGTGCCTCCGTGGCACTCCACATGAGCAAAGGTAAGAGCCCCGCAGAAAAAGTCGGTCACCTCCATCGGCGGCCTACCTCGCGGGACAGAAAAGGAAATTTAGAGAGCCTACCTAACTTTACAAAACTTACCTCATCAGCAGGAACTGCGGCCAGCTGCAACATTTCCTGCGCAAAAGGCACTAGGAGAAGGTCAAAGGCTACCAACTTGCACTCCCAATGCATAAATCTTTTTTCTCCTCTCAACAGGTTCCCAACCCACCAGATGCAGTTTCTGTGTATGGTCACAACCAGCCCCTAACTCTCTTCCAAGGTTACACAGCCTCTAACTGTGATAGGGAAAAATCCTACAGAACCGTAGCCAATAATCTAAGAAATAATGACTTGTTTCGAAGACTCTTAAGACTGTGCATGCCCTACTGTTTATCCAAGTTGTGTCTCTTTTCTGCAGCTATAAAAATGATAATTTCATTACGTAACCTTCGAAAAACTTAACAGTTTTATTATATAGGTAGACTACTTTAAGCCTGCCCAACAACACAAATTAGCTGTTTCCAGAGGAAAAGGAAGAGATATAGTACGCCAAAATAAACGAGGAACTCATGCACGAGGGTTTACCCACCCAGGATCAACGCGGACAGGCCCAACACGTCAGGAAAGAAGAAGAAGAACAGAGGAAAGCACATGAGTAGGAATATGTAACGAAAAATGTCAGAGTGGGCGCGGATGAAAAACGTCCCGAAGGCCTCGCTACGGCTAAGGTAACGTAGGTAGGTATAGGGTTCAACTGAAGGCGCTGCTCCCCATAACATAGGATGGATAAACCTATTTTTGATAACCCTAACCCTGTTGCCCAGCTAAGAACACGAGGCGAGCCTTACATGTGCCAGGAGGACAGGTGCTGGTGTCAGGAGCGAACTGCAGGGCTGTTACAGGCTGCTGCTGCCGACCTCTCAGTACAGCTACCGCCACCCCGCCAGTCTTGGGTGTACTGCCGCCACTTTCGTCTTTGGTGTCAGAGTCCTCCTGAGACGTGACGCACTCACGCAGCAGGTCGCTGCCCCCGCAGTGCACAAGATCAATAATTAAGGACAGAATAAGGCAGACTTATGAAGTGTTCTAAAGTACGGTATAGGAGAAAGACGGAGGCATTCCATTGCGTAGGAAACTTTTTGCGAAATATGGACGTGGGAAAGCTACATTATTATATTTCAAGTTTGGTTTGATAGCACGGTTTCACTCATACATTTGATGAAGGGATATCCAGAGATAAAAAGTACCTATTCACTTTGTACAGAAATAGCATAAAAAGAGAAAGTGAATTTGAGCAACTACAGGCAGTAAGAGCTTGAAAGCTGTACATAATGCCTGCGACTGCCAGATTTCAACAGATGTGATCTCTAACTGACCACAATGTTACGCTCCGAATATCCTATATGCAGGGTGGTTCATAAGACAATTTGAGCCTACCTAGATCAGCACTAAGCTGTTCCAAAAGAAGAAAAGGAAAGGACACAGAGTATGCTAAGAAAGTGTTTCCACACCGGATCAAAGCGTATGAGAACAAGTCGGGAAAGAAGAGCAAGAACAGAAGAAAGTAAATCAGTACGAGGGGAAAATCGGAAGGGAGTAAAGTGGGTGCAAAAGACAGACGTCTCAAATTCCTAGCTAATGGCTAAGGTAACCTACAGGGTCCCTCTGGGGGCACTGCTCCCATAACATAGGATGCGCAAACCTATACCCTAAGCACATGGCCCATCCTATGCCCCTGAGGGGCATTCTGTACACGGTGTCGTATGCAAGCAATTAACGTTTTCTCCGCAGTGGCAAGCCAAAAGCAAAGTAGAGCTCATAGTCAAGCTATATCAGTGCTGCACTTTTTACCCTACTGCTCAGTTGCATGATAGGTGCTGCCGATTTGTGTCTACTAAAGGGAGGCTGCGACACATGTTCACTGTAAATGCGGCAGCAATTTCTTTCCTGGAGACCAGGACGACTGCTGACACTATAATTAAGTCATGTCACCAGCCATCCTCTACCATCCTTCAGAAGACAATAATAACTAGGATCCGAAACTGGCCAGGACCCACACTGCAGCAGCCGTGAGCTATCAGATGACGGTACTAAGCCGTTTGGTACCTGCTTTATATATGTACTAGCTGGACCCGTGAAACTTTCACGGCTTTGCAACTCCCTCAGACGGACCCGTGAAACGTTCATATTTTAGCACTTATTCAACTTATTCTTCAACTCAAGGACTCGATGTGTGATATATCAAGTCCATCCTCTTGGTTGATAATAATAT
>LQNS02277221.1:7557074-7586878 GCA_001587735.2 Parhyale hawaiensis | reverse complement strand
ATAACATTATTTTGCGAGAATATTTGCTAAGATATGCAGACCTTTGAGGCATTTGAATTTTATTATGTTTTATTATGACGACTATTTCCATCACCTGCTGTCTTCATTGTGTCAATCGAATTTAAGTGCGTGCTCTCGCTGAGATTCAATAACGTGTTCCATCAATTTTCTCCTTGCCTTTTCAGTGAATACTGTGATATTTATTCCAATAAATGTTTGTTTGCTTATCGTGTGTTTCATTAACTTTCACAAAGGTGGAATGTCGTATCGACTTAGGTTAAGTCATTTGATTCACCATTGACATATATTGATTTCATTCATTCGTCAATCCAAAGAGTTTTAAAAGCATTGATTATTGATTTCATGATTGCATTTGTTTATTGTTTTCATTACTTTGATCGTCATTTATAATCTTGTGGGGGGTGGCTCGCCTCCCAATAATTATGGCGTCATGTATAACCTTTTATGTCAATTCATTTCATATATAATGTATATACACTTTCCAATCAATTATGCATATATAAATATGTCGCATATCAATCAATTAATTATATATATGTATGACAACTGCATTTTCCTAAAAACGCCATAACACTGGTCCCGGGAGTCAGACACCCACTGGTCCCAGCAGTCACACACCCACTGGTCGGGGGAGTCAGACACCCACTGGTCTCGGGAGTCAGACACCCACTGGTCCCGGCAGTCAAGACACCCACTGGTCCCGGGAGTCAGAGCTAGCACACTATACTAAAGTCCGTGCGGACAGACAGCCCGTCACGGACTGCACCATCGTCTGAACAGAGAATGCGCAGAAACACAGGCAGACCCAGACGCTGTTCCCAATACAGTCATGCTTCCACTTACGCTACAGTACCTAGGCTGTAGCTAAGCAGAGATGTGTTGCAATATCATTTAAGGAAGTTCAGAAAATGTTTACAGTCGAGCTAGCGACCATGCGGTTCAAATAATGCGATTGCACTCAGGACGCAGATTCTAAGAGTTTTATATTGTCCAGAGTTAGCACACAGATGGAGTTAGTTTGATCAGAAGAATGTACGTCATGACAACAAAAGCAACCTAAATCGAAAACAGACGAACAAGCTGCTGCAGAGCTCTACATGAGAAGATGTAATAAGTAACACCGCCGTCACACTGCAGATACTAGGAACTCTTGAATAATAATCGGATTCATATAAAGATAATGAAAACGTTTACGCTAACCAACTTACTCAAATATTGATGGGGAAGCGATATACATCTCTGCCCTGGAAATAAGGTGCAGAAACAATCCAAAATATGCACTTTTAGCCAGCTGGATAAGGGGTAGTGTGTTTGTTAATAATTTCACTGGATAAATGAAGTATTGAGTAGGCACACTAATTAATAATATCCCTCCTCACCAAAGAATAATTACGTCACAGATATAGAAAGGAATTAAAAATATCTCAATCGCGATGGACTGGCAGCAAAATAACAATAAACAATGAATGACTCGCACACAAGCTATTTACGACAGAAAAACACAAAATAAAAAACATAGCAAGTCCACTACGATGACGGAAGTACAGCAGTAGAAAATGTATCTCAAACACACCATGACTGGGAACGACGCGAGCTACAGACCTCCCCAGAGCTCCGGCTGCTCAGTGTAGACTGCAGCAAACTGCAAAAACTTCATTAGGATTCTCTTCTGTACTAGTGAGATGGCTTTGGTACTGAAGACCTGCGCACGGCTGCAGGGGATAGGAACCAAGCGGTCTTGGTGCCAGCAGAGAATGCGAGTGATGCACTTGAACTCCAGGTACCTGAGTACGAGACATCACCAGATTAGATGCAGCCTACTCATACCAAACTATATTAGTTTTTACAGCAACTTTCTTTGTTCTATTTTGTTCCTACAAAAAAAGTTTTGTAGCAAACCAGCATCGCCTGGAGCAGGCAGGGTAAACTAGACCACCTGTGACCCTTTGGTTTACTTTGAAGATTATTAGTTTGACTGCATTTCAGAAATAAAGTTTCATTCCACAACAATACCGAAGCCACCGAGCCAATGATACCAACACCAAATCTACTATGAGAAGCTAACGTCCCGTGGGTGTGCAAGCGAGATCACATGTAAACAAACATACACATACAAATCTGACTTTTTGTGAGGTCGAGGTGATGGTTGAAGTTTCACTAGACACAACGCGGTGTGTAAAAGACGAAGAGGAAGGGAAATACTGTAGATTGAATTACATTCGTAGTACCTAGGTCATGACAAACGTGGTACGGTACCCATGCAAGAAGTGTTCCCACGCTGGATCCAACTCATATGTGCGTAATAAGTCAGAAAAGAAAAGGCAGAACAAACATCATTAGTATGAGAATTAAAATGGAAGGCAGCAAAATGGGCACGAAAAAAGATGTCCGCAAGGCCTAAGTATTAGGTGAAGCATAGATATATGACATACGAAGCCTCTCAGGGAGCGAAACTCCCTGTCACATAAAGGCCAACCTAACTCGTACTACGTGCCTGAGGTGGTCTGAATACCAGCAACAGGAAGTATATGCGTACTGATGTGCTGAACCCATTATGGCCAATTTCATGTTTGAACTAGAGAAGCACTCTGGGAGCGCATATCTCCGCCAAGTAAAATATTGTTAATAAAAATAGCAAATTGGTACTGAATCCAAGCTTACTTTTTGATCATCAAAATTTGATGAAATGTAGCTCGTAACATTCCTACCAGTTCCTGTAATTTTTCGACGATCCATCCATAATTTTTTGAGCAGTTTATAGGAACAAAAAGAAAAATAGAGAGTATTATTATACATTTCGTTTAACCTCCGTAGTCGCAACTCAGGCGTTTCAACAGAGAAACTAGTCAAACTACTTGTGCAGTATTCAAATACCGCATTATGGGTAGGCATGGCCAACGTGCGCTACTACGGGCAGGAAACAAGGCGCAAAGCATAGTAGGAGACTCTCGAGTAGTCGGCCTCTTTTACGGCCTTCCACACGAGAGAGATGAGAGAAGTCCCGTGGACTAGGTACGCTACCTCGATCGGCAGCCCACCTCGCGGAACAGCAAAGGAAATAGGGAAATTTCCTAATTATACCAAACTAACCTCGTCAGCAGGAACTGCGGCCAGATACAACATCTGCGGAAAAAGTACAGTACTCGGGTTTGCCCCTGGGGTCGTAAGGCCCATATATGTTATGACAGGGATAGGGCCCGTCATAACATACCCGTGAGGGCACACAAATAGAGAGACAAAACACACAAACGGCCGAACAAATAACCAAAATTAGATTATTTGTTCCTTTTAACATTCGAAACACATGCTGTAAATTCTATGAAGACCCGTACATACTTTTTCAATTACATTACGGACAAACATGGAAACAAACATACTAGTGAACAAATAGATCGTCGTAAAAATTTGTCCATTTGCTATTCGCAACATCCAAACATTTCCGGCAAATTTCATGAAGATTCATTCATAACTTTTTGAACTATTATGCGAAGAAAACTGGTAGACAAATAAATGGTTGACTCGATCTTCATCTAACGTTAATCAACTGTTCCCCGGGCTACCTGGCCCAACGCTCAAACTCGTGTCACAATCTGTTACCACTCACACCCAAATTTACCTCATGCAGCACATTCGGAACTTAGGCAAACGTGTTTCAGGTCGAGTTACGGTAGCCCGAACACGGCTGTGATTGCAATCGGCTTCAGTTACCAAGTCTCACCTGGCAACGTTTGAAGATATTAGAAGCTCAACCATCTTGCCTCGCGAAAATAAAACCTGTAAGATGTCAACATCAGTATGATAGGTAGCTACGTACATAATTAAACAATCTACAATACTATGAAACACTCTACAAGAGAGGCAGCTTTATACTGAAACCTCGGACTACTTGGATACACTACTAACCTTAACGTCAGCACTAACCCATGACTGCAGCAGCTTACAACAACCGAAAAGAATAATGCAAATAAACAGTACAAGCAATCATAAGGACTGGATGGCATGTAAGGCGGGTCACATGGTACTATTCAAGTACCCTGGAGAAAAAAAGATAGGCCCCTGACTGGCAACATTTTCAATATTAATTACCTACAAGAGAACAGCGGGTGATGGACGGCAAATGACACTTTGCGCGGATACACTGCATGGCTAGAGCGCATGAGCGCGACATACAATGGTTGCTCTAATAGAGGTGTAAGATTAGGTGTCACCGATTAGTGCAGTTCCATCGACCTTAGCTACACTCAACTGTAAATTATCCTTAACTTTAGTTGTGAGACCTGGTTTCAATACTTTGGATCGAGTTTCATGCAGGAATTTCCATTCAACCACGCTGAAGACTACCTCAAACTCAATCTGCGTCTGTAAGGTATAGGTTTGTAGCAGCGTTGAAACCACAGTTCATTTACTACAGATAGTTAGCCTATGTCAGCTCTAAGCGGAAACCATGGTGACCAATTTCAGCCAATCAGCGACCGCCGTGAATGGCGTCAATTTCAGCCAATAGGCGACCGCCACGTCACTATGCTGATGTAAACAAATGAGGCCGCGAGGGACGGCTCGTTGTACTACAATATACGAGAGACTTTCCCGCCCATTGTTTATCATTTATTACCTCAAATTGGAACTACCCATACACTTAATCTCATAAGTAAAGGAAAATAATAGACCATAGATTTGATGAATTGTATAGTTCTTTGATTTCTAGCGCCATAAAAAGAACTGACGAAATCATCCGAAAATGTTTAACCAAGTTTAAGCGAATGCTTTGCGCTAATTAGAATGATTCGCATAGGCTTAAAAAGACAAAATTAGGCGATTCTCATGCACTAAGAATACTTTGCATTACAACAGGTTATAAAGCAGAATATTATACATAGATGAAAAGCATATTAAACTGCAACTGAACAATTTTACAAACGTTTAAATAGGCTAATATATAATCGCAACGCACACTTCGCCTCTCGCACATACGACGCCATTGTGGAACTACTCAAGATGCCTCGGATTTTGGATTACTCAAGACTGCCTTGCTGCAAAAAGAGTGACGCTATTGGCTGATACACTTTTGAGTGGCATCACTATACTGCAACTGGAGGCTCTATTGTCTGACATAACTTCTATTGTAAGTGAACAGTGGTAGAAACCAACGTTCATGACAGAAGTTCCAAACAAGTTGAAACTTGTTAGCTTTATTTGATGGAACCGCCCGAACTGATGATGCCTTAAATTTGGTGTGTAGAGAGTGCGGAAGTGAATAATTCACTCAGATGGAACACTGAAAGTAAAGCTACAAAGCTGCGATGACACCAGAAGCATCGAGTGTTTCCCGACGCTGGCAATTCCATAACTCAATAACTTCGCTTCTTCCCTTCGTAGTTTTGTACTATTTAAGGCAATTAGATTCCTTAACTCAAGCCTCTCAGTCTACAGCAGACTATGCTTAAGAGATGTATTAAGAGCATTTAAATACCAAATAAACACGCAGCAAAAGTGGAATGCAAGCACAACAAGTAAAACTGTACATAGGTAGTACGTATTAGACGGGAGCATATAAAATGACTGATTAAAACTAAGTGGGCATAGAAAGAAATCTATCGTCAAGGGTAAACTAAAGCTAACACCAGCTGCAAATTATCTAGACAGAGCTCCAAATAACACGAGACGATCAACTGAAAACATCCAAACCCTGTGGCCAGAGCCTTTCATGTAACTACATCCAAGTCCTCCATTTGTTGTATGTTATGGATCAATTCTGTTCAAAGAGGACCTAAATCAAAGACTGGGCCTAACTAAAATCTATTGATTCATGCCTGAGTCACTGTCTGTTACGCTGCAACAAACCGTGGGAGGCTCGGAGAAAATACTACATAATCAATAACAAAAACTAGAGCACTCTGAGAGCGCATACCTCCGCCAAGTGAGGGAACGGCAACAAAAAATTCAAATTCGCTCTCAGACCATGATATTCATTGTTTCAACACTGAAATCTAAAATTATTTGTGCCCTTCAATAGTGTTAACAGCTTCAGTAATTTTTTTGAAGATCCGTTCATAATTTTTTGAGTTATGCTGCTAACAAACACTCTGGCAAACATTAGTCAAACTCACAAACGGATCAACCCATCGTCACCCAAATTTAATCATTTATGTCTCTTAACATTACTAATAACTCCTATAAATTTCATAAAAATCTATTCATAATTTTTTTGAGTTATTGTGTTAACAAGCATAAAATTAAAAACAGCAACAAACGAACAGATGACTACCAAAATTTGGTCATTTACTCTTTGTAATATAGGCTATCTACCTAACAACTCAGGTAATTTTCATTAAAATCCGTCCACAATTTTTTGAGATATGGCATTGATAAAAATTAGGCAGGCCAACAAACAAATGGATGGACGGATCTTCACCAAGAGTTAATCATCGTTCCTCCTAACATATATTTGACAATCCCTGTTAATTTCATCAAAATCCGTCTATAACTTTTGGAGTTATCTTGGTGACAGACAGACTAACAGACAGACAAATCCGACGAAAACCTAACCTCCTTGGTGGAGGTAATTAGCTAAATATTTTAAAAGAAACTAAAAGATACCCTAAGTGAAAAACGTAGCTACTCGCAACTATACAATGTAGAAACGGTATTATTCTCGTAGTTTAAGCCTACCTACCCAGAGTAGCTACATTGTGATCCAAAGAGAGGAAGAGATAAGGGACAGTAAAGAACGTCTAGAGTCAACGCGCATTGGAGCAGCAAATCGAGAAAGAAGAGCAAGAGAAAAGGAAAACGTGATCAGTAGGAGTATGAAGTAAATTGGGCAAGAAGGATAGACGTCCTGAAGGCCTAGACAAGGCTAATGTAACCTACAGCCACGGGGACCTTCAGAGGGGGAGGGTGGCGTTGCATCCCATAAAATAGAATAGGTACAATTAACTAATGAAACCCTATAGTTCTTGAGAAGCATTATACAGTGCAATAAACATTGACATTATCACTGAAAGAAATGATTTTGCTGAAAGAAATAAGTCTTTGTTTGATGCATAGCGTGTATAGGCTGTGCCTTTCAAGAGTAAACAACACGGTAGCTAGAATGTGAGCACTAAATGCATTCAAAAGTAAGTATAATGCCTGGAACAAAAAACTGAACCGTATAATAAAAGTAAGACCTACAACGAGCACTACCTGCAGTCTGTTTACCATTCCCGTAATGACACGGCGAACATCTCTCCAATCACAAGCTCATTGCTCTGTGTACGTGTAAAAATAAATATAGATAAACAAAATAGGACAACTTACATTTGGCGCCAAGTCGATGTTGAAGCGTCGAGAATCCTTACGCAGTGCTGCTGGCGACCAGGGGTTGGTACTGCTGGCTCCAGCACCAGGTGATGGCTGTGGCACTGCTGAGTCTGAATATAAGTCAAGCGATGCTTTGTGACTTACAGACAAGCGCTTCCACGCAATATGCGTCTCGAAGCTGGCAAACATTTCACCAGCCCAAAGAGGGCGCACCGCTTGTAACAACGCAAATACAAATGTGCACACTAGCAAGTCACTGCAGACTGTGTACTGGATCCCAATGCCGACACTAGATTTATATCAGTCAAATCTTAACAGCCCTCATTTCATTTTTCAGATCATATCATATTTGAAGGAGATGTTATGTGACAGAACAAAAAATGACGTTCAGCTGAGATACACAATTTATGATTATAGAAAAGCCCTCAGCATGGAATCAAATGGCCATTTTATGCAATGTGTCAGTTTGACGCAGCATGATGTCATGCGTTTCTAATACATCAATGGATAGAGTAAAAGCCACACAATATATAGCTAAATTTCAAGAAAAGAATAATCATTCAGCACCTTGTTGTCCCTGAACCCATCATTGAGCTTCCCACAACTTGCAACGTCTTCTCACCTTGCGACCCAACAGCACAGTAACCCTTCCTCTTCAGCTAATACTAATCACGTACAACCCAAAATACTCCACTAAAGCAACCTCTTGCTACGCCGCGCCACTGATGTTGGAGTTAGACTATACAAACACACCATCAGTTTCTGAGAGGTTGACGAGCTCGCCCGCAAGAACTTTCCAAAGGTATTATGGTTACAGATTTTCACGGTATAATCATGACATGTGAGTTGAATATCTGATAAGAAGTTGAACGTGGCATTACATAGAGGCGCCCAGGCATACGCCACGCGTTCATATTCTGCTGATGATACTGCCCAACACCTCATTAATGTTCACATGGAATTCAGTATTCCTTTTATTCGAACTCGGCCCACATCCTTCGCTTCTACCTGGAGTTATGGCACCAGCACAGCGTCAACAGCAAAGAGAGTCCTGGTGCCGCTCACACGACCAGCCCCTCACACTCCCGAGTCACACCTCCTGCTTCTATATCTTACTTGTTCACAACACATTGCATGGGGCACACACAACCCTGTCATAACCACACCTTGAAAAGTCATTAGTTACCCATAGCTATAATGTGAACCAAGTATATGCGCATACCTGTAAAGAATGCATCTGGCAGGTAATCAAGAGTTAGCTATAACATTTAGTTAGCACAAACTCAAGGAAATCTATTAGAAAGCTTCCAGATGACCAAATGTTTACTATGCTTAGCTTAGATATTTCCTAAATTCCTGGTCTAATTTAGCTACTTACTACGTTGGTGAAGGAAATAGTACCGTACAACAAGAATACTAGCGAGCCCAAGGATAGAACGCTACGGCAAGAGCTGTGAGACGTCACAAGGGGGAAATTGCAAATCTACTCGAATCATGTCGAAAGAGAAGGAAGCACAATAGGGACGATAGAGTGGGGTTCCGTACAGCGGCCTATGGGGTTATTATTAGAATGAGGCGAGTAATGGAAAATGTAACCCAAGGGATCGTTCTGAGAGTTTGGGAGAACAAAAAACTAACCTATCCCTATGGCATATCCACCTGAGGGAAGGCGAACCTAGCTCATTTCATTCACTTTTAATATTTAAGCCAACGGACACAGTCGACGTCAGCGCTGTTGAGAGCCCGCAAACGCTCATTACCTTGAGGCGCATCACTGCTGACAGGAACATCGCCCTCACACACGGCAGGCGGGTCTCTGACGGAGAGAAAAGTGGGTTAGTTACTACACGAGGCATAAATGATACCATGGCGCCCTCGTTACACACAGATACAAGTGGCTGAAACAATATCGCAAGCTGTGGTCAAAATGAACATGGAGAGAAGTATCATGGTTCTCTTAACGCCTATGAAAACATCCGAGAGATTTGCAGATATACTCAACGGGTTTGCTTCATCAGCGATACTGGGACAGAGATCAACAACACGGTCATGCACTAGCTATCACAAATAGATAGCCTAAGAAGAACTGCATCACACCTGTACCAAACTCTAGGGCAGGTAACTCGCCATCACTCACATGACATGCCAAGTCGAGCTAACATTGGAGTAGATTGATGGATCTTTCCTCAACACAGTCACTGCATCACCGACAGCAGCGTTTGTGGTTGAGCAGTCTGAAAAAAGTGATACTTCTGTTAAAATAAAATAATTCAACAATGCTACAGTCTAGGAAAAAGAGTACCATAGCAGAAAACAAGTTTAAAATTTAGTTTGTGATTAGGGTATACACTCCCAAGATCTCACCCACTGCTATTTGTTTCGAGATAGACAATAGTTCATTATATATTCACGACTCATTTTACTAATTCCACCTCTAACAATTAGATTCCAAGATCTGAGTTATCTTAAATGAATGTTGCAGAACTGATATAGGCTACAGCCGGACTCAAAATATCTTCAATAACTATTTTTCAAAATGTTGCACAACTATGATCTGTGAGAGTATTCTGAAGAGTGGCCGTCAGATATTGCTGTGAGAACATGCAGTATGCAGGAGTATGTTGTTTCCTAGCATATCCACTAAATAGCAAGTAGAACTCCAAATACAGATATTTCAGTAAATACTAGAAATGAATTAGATAAATACAAACTTCTAATGCCGTGAGAGCAGCCTGTCCTCACAGCAACACGAGGTCTTTCGTATCCAAAAATTGAATTTTATCCGTATTTAAGGTTACGCTAGATTAGGTTCAGCAATGTTACGTTGGGTACAGTAACGTCGGGATAGGTTAGGTTAGACTAGGGAAGATTGGGTTTGGCTCAGTTTATCGTAATTTCTCGGGTAACTGCTGTCACAGTGACATGCGCTCCAGTAACACTGCACAGCTACAAAGTTGAAGACATCCTCACTCCTATGTCTCCAGCATAAATTCTTATTATTAAATCCTTGTTTAACCACCGCACTCTCCTGCATAAAGAATTATTCGCGTGGCGAGGGTATTATTCACAAGAAATCCAATATCTGAGAGAAACAGAAACGAAAGACATATTAGGTATATTTCCTCTCTGCGAAAACGGGGCTCACTTCCACGATACAGAGATGTAAAATAAACAAAAACCAAACGACATCTATTGATAACTTAAAAATGTAACTATGAAACCAACAAGTAGCAGTACTGGCTCTGTTACTATTGCGAAAAATAAAAATAATGTAGCAGCTGGTCTGCCTAAGTGTAGGAATATATTTCTGACAGCAATGAAATAACAGAGACAGAGAGGGGCAACCCTCCATTTCTCTCTCTATATAAAAGCATGAAGGGATATTACTCAATCAGTCGTAAGTTAGAGCACGCATCCCTAGTCACCTCTGATGTGTTCAGCAGAGGCGGCTACACACACTAGTCAAGAGAACGCATTCCTTCTCGCAGCTCAGCGTCTGAAAATTTTCTAGGTTCTCGTAAATACAACTGCGGTTCCACCAAAGAATTTACTGAAATGTTCGCCGTCACGTCGACTGGCTAACCAAGTAGCTATATAGCCTACCTATCATTAACTGCTGGTCCGTCTACTGCCAGCAATCTAATCTAATAGTTAAGTATCGAGTATCTCTCAAGTTTGAAGTGAATTAAAGGCTTAGAACCCAGAGCTCAGCGCATTTTTCTGTCATTTACATGGACGCAGTAACATATTTGGGTGCTGACGTAAGAGAAAAAGTTTCCTTAAATAAGTAATGAACATCACTCAATAAGAGGAAATGGAAGATACATCCATGGCACACGAGACAATACTGAGAACTCCTGCACGGAACACTTAAATCATGAATTGGATCAATATACCGTACAAGAGAGGAAACCAAAACAAAGATTTGGTAAGAGCACAAATGAGGAAGTATGAAAAGACAGAGGACAGAAATATATCCTAAATATACAGCTAAAGATAGAGTGCCAGCCAGGAATCCACTTACGTGTGTGACTCTTGCCTACATGATATAGGCCAGCCAATGAATAGGCCTACATTGACGGAGACAAATGTTACACGCGTCAGTTCAAGAAAGGCAGGTTCACACCAAAGTCTATTGATCCCTGTATAGCTACATTGCAAAGTGTTTGAACATCTTGTTGCAATGATGTAACACAACTGGGTGTCTGCCATATTACTGACCCCATGGACTACAGCACCACCAACTCCAAATCTTAATCTATCCTGCTTGAGTATCACTGCTTTTGACTGCTCTTATCGTACGAGAAAATCCTTATATCTCCTCCCTAAGGAGTGACAAGGGAGATCAAAAAGGACCCTTTGATTTAGTCAAAGGCAAATTATTGTTCCTTGATTATCTCGAATCTAATATGAGATCAAGGACCTCACTCCTTATCTAAAGTTTTGTAAATCGCTAAGGAGAGAAAGGGCGAAGTCAAAAGTAAAAACTTCTTACTGCCACGAGACTACATTAGCTCGGACCTGTTCCGGAGCTTTCTGTTTATCTCTCCCGTAGTTGTTGTTCTAGCGTTTTTTATACCTCTTACTCCTTGCTGACCTCGGAGCAATAAGTCATAGCTTGTCTGTAGATCAGTCGGCAGAAAGGGACTAACCTGCCCCTGGGTCTACCGTTTGGGCCGTAAAAACGTATCAGCCGCTTCGGTACAAAACGTACCGAGAGATGTTAAGATCTTAACCTGAAGCCGTGTGACCTCGAGGGTTAAACCAGCACTCTCCGGTTTGCTATGGTTCTGTAAGGAGAAGCTGCGAGTAACGGCGGATCTCCGTCTCGATTGACTTATGACGGAAAAGCTTCCCTTCGATTACCAGCACAAGCCTGATGGTTAGTCGGCTCCGTGTAAAGGTCGACGAGCCAAGGAGGTCTACGGGTCTTTAGGCCTCTCGACGGTTAAGATTCAAAACTGAAGTAATTTTCCTTGCCTACAAAATTCCTTCCCCGCTTACTCTGCGGGAGCCCTTGGACTCGTTGAGTTCTCGGTATCATAGTGTGGCCACCAGAGGTAGATAATCCGAAATATTATCTCGTACTGTCTCGAAAAGAGAAAGGATCAGGGCTATTTGGTCTCAGGCAAATCTCTATTACGAGCGAACCCTAGCTTCCTAAGTCATCGTATGATCTAGGCCGGGGAGAAGTAACCTCTAATCTTACCCAGTCGAATATACCTTATCGTCTTGGTGGGTTACCGGGGTGAACCGGTCCATTACCGGAGCTTCGCTGCAAGCGTACCTACTCTCTTTCGGTAAGACGTAATTCTGGTGTGTGTCGTAATCACACCAAACCGGTGCTACTGCAACCTGATGACCGGTTACTGTAACCCGACCGAGCAAGGGTAGAAAGAAAAACCCTCTAGCGACAAAAGGAGCCAGCCCCGTTATGTTGACCGTTCCTTCAACTCTAGTCAATAGAAGTTCCACTATCACTAAATAGTATGTATTTATTTTCAAGATGATTTATAATGTAACAGTACTTAGCCTTACCCTAGAAGGCCTTAGATAGTATTTAAGATACTATTCTGCTGTAGGAAGTACCTTTCGTCCAGATGTTCAGTCCGTAGTCAGGACAACGTCCTTTGGATGAAGGGATCTTTAAGCTCTTGGCCCATGGGTTCTTCTCGCGTGAGACGAGCGAGGGTCTCTTTGCGCCCAAGGTTCTGCGCATTTGCGAGTTTCCTCGGCTCTTCTATAGCGTGTGTCATCCCGAAGGATGGTGAGACGGGCCTGCCCTGGCAACCTTAGCCAGATTAAATAAAAGTCATAGAGATAGTGATTATTCAGTTACTGAATATAGAGACGGTTTGCGGGTTTTTTCTTAGACTAGTCTGCTGTTCCCGCTGGCTAACCTCTCCGTACGAGAAAGGTCTCCCACCCGGCAAAAAAAGGGGGGGGGGTGCCTCCTGAGGTACTGTGTTATCTCTGAGCCAGTAGACATATCTGAGCCTCTTGTCTGCATTCCTCGAACTGGGCCATTTCTTTGAAATAGGCCCTGTCCGGACCGGAAAGTCTCCTGCTGGAGAGACAAATATAGCTCCTCTCCAGCCGGCACCCGTTTAACTGGGGTCGGTTCTTTCTGCCAGGAGTAACCTCGCTCCCGACGAACTTCCCCTCTGGTATTCATCGACAGCGGCTTCTCTGTAACTGTGAGACAGCGCAAGCTAAAATACCGCTTCACCAACAGCTGTTCCTCTTTGACCTGCCCACTTCGGCATTCCCATCTGGTACTCCTCGAAAGTGGCGTAGCATACATCGGCAGTCCCTAATACTGGGGGGCAGCGAAAACTTAGTCAGGCAGCCGGTCATCGCGAACGGCTCACTTCGGAATACCGCTCTGGTACTCATCGAAAAGGGCGACGCTACATATCGATATTTCCAGGGTTGAGGACAGCGTTCATGACATAACGTCTGTCAACGCCGGTACTCTTCGAACCGCAAACTTCGGTATTCCCATCTGGTACTCATCGAAAGTGGCGAAGCTACGCGTCGGTATTCCCAGGACTGAGGACAGCGTTCGCGGACATAACTTCTGTCAACAGCCGGTACTCTTCGAACAGCTCATTTCGGTATTCCCATCTGGTACTCATCGAAAATGGCGTAGCATACGTCAGCATTCCCAGATACTGGAGGACAGAGATAGCTACAGTGGCTAACGCCTGTCCAACAGCCGGTAGCTACTCATTGAACAGCTCACTTCGGAATTCCCATCTGGTAGCTACTCATCGAAAGTGGCGAAGCTACACGTCGGTATTCCCAAGACTGAGGACAGCGTTCAATTCCCAAGACTGAGGACAGCGTTCGCGGACATAACGCCTGTCAACAGCTGGTACTCTTCGAACGTCTCACATCAGTATTCCTAGGTACAGAGGGACCTTGAGACATGATCCCAAACCTCCAGCCGGTAGCTACTCATCGACAGTGGCGTAGCTTACGTCTGTATTCCCGAAACTGAGGACAATGTTAGCAGATGTAACGCTGTCAACAGACGGTACTCTTCGACTATGGCTCACGTCGGTATTCCCAGATACTGGAGGGGTCTTGAGACATGATCCCAAGCCTCCAGCCGGTACTCATCGAACGTGGCCCTAGCATATCCCGATGGAAATTAAGAATCCAGATCATTGCTGCAGGAGTTCAAGATTTGAACTGCTGGGCCTAGGGCCGCGGCTCACTGGATTACATAACTTTTATCTTTAAGGATATGCGTGTCGACAAAATGCTCGACAAAATGCGTGTCGACAAAAGTGGGAACAGCTAAAAAGTTTTCAAAGTATTTCGGGCTCTAAAACTAGGAAAGAGCCCAAAAAATACTAAGGGGTATCTCATATAAGTAACTGAACCAAGTTAATATCGGATCAGAAAATTTGAAACACTTCTTGAGTGTAAGGCTGTTTTGAGACAGAGTCCCAAAACGCCTATCACCAAATAATTCTAAGTCTCAAAGTCACTTTCACTGACAGAGACTAAGTACCAAAGGTAGCAGTAGAAAATTTTCTAAGTCCAAAAGGATCAGCTACAAAAATTTTCTAAGTGTCAAAAGTATCACCAATCACTGAGAGTAAGTCCATAAAGGATCCAAAACTGCACTATGCTCAAGTTTCTAAGGCACAAGAGGAGAGGAGCTGGAGCTAGAGATGTTGATCGCACCGCGAGTCGTTTAGGAATGAGGCTCAGGAGGTCGGGTGCCTACCTATATAGCCACGGACGGAGGGGGAGGGGAGAGGGGGCAGAAAAAAAATCTGAGATGAGCTAACTCTATCACCTGGAAAGGAAACAGATTCAGAGTTAACAGATTTTTAGAATACTTATACTAACATGCACAAGTAAGTGTTAGTATGATACGATACAGTACTACAGTCAATACTAAGATACTAGACTAAGTACAGAACAGCTACTGACAAGATAGCTCTTAATACTTACACAAGAGCATACCTTTAAATTTTGGCTAAGTCCAAAAAAAAAGCGGCAAGAGTACTTACCTGTCAATTAACAATAGTGTGACGACTAAATCAGTCCTCCCGACGTGGAGAAACCCGCGATGACGCCGGAAGCGAGCCACTGCAAAAATATACATAGCAATATGGGCAGACTTTAAAGAGGTCCCAATGGCCTCCTGCACTAAAGCTAAAGTAACCCATGGGGTCCCCCAGGGGCGTGATTCCCCATTACCCATTAACATACGAGAAACCTAGATGACCTCACGCTATGGCCTTTAGTACGCCTCCTGATAGGACAGCTGAATCATCTCAACATGCTACAGCTAAGCAAAGTTACCCAAAAGGTAGGTACCTTGTGTTGGTTCTGCTGACTGATTTGCTGCCCACTTCTCCAGGTCACACAAGCTGAAAGACGTCCACTGGCCTCCATACCATAAGTTTCTGTAAGTGAAATAGTATTGCGCAAATCAGTGGAGATAAAAGAGTACCTATACTACATATTCTCAAAAAATTTTCGACGCAACAAAACGACTTTGTTGCGGCACGAGCTCGAAGGGGAAAACCCTACAACAGCAACAAAAGAAGCGTGGTTGTAACGCACGAGTCAACTGACATTGCTTTAGACCAAGGAATACTCTCTAACAAAACGTGCACAGCCACATTCCTGACTACGTTAACAGAGGCCATTGCCTTTTTAGTAACCTGACATTTTCTCTTGGATAAATTTATCAAAGTTGACTTCTTCAATGCACTTGAAGAGATTATAAGCTTGTATTTTGATACAAGTTATTCTAAAGCACAGTTAGGTATGCTTGGAAATACCAGTTTTCAGCCGGACTTAGCATGCATTATTATGGTATGGGGTTAGTGGTCACTTTATAGAAAGCCAAGTTACTGCCGTTTTCAACCAGATAAAATTAATTACAGTTAAACAATATCACTGCAAACAAAGAAACAAACCAGGGTTAGCATAAAAAACACCCAACCCCAGCCAGAAAAAAAAAATAAATAAATAAAAACAAAAGCAGGTGGTGTTTTTTCTTTAAGAAGCTTTTTCAAGCAAATAAAAGCTGAATAATGGTGAATAACAGTTAAAATATGCTCAACACTACACTACTAGATCATATAGCCATGGCATATTTTTGTACACACTTCAAAAATATGTTCAGAAGCTGATCCCTCACCCTTCAGTAAAATATAGGTACTGGAGGGCCTATTTAGTTCAGGGATTCCAAACAAAAAACTGATATTGGTAAACTCAAAGTTCGAACTAATCAAAGAAATGTATTTATCAACTAGAACCACACCTATCAAAGCATACCAGTGGTGGATAGCCCAATTGAATCATTAGTTACCTAGGTAATAATCATATATTTACCACAATTTTTGCATTGTAAGCTTAAACAATTGCCTGAGGTCAAATTACTCAGATTGATATGTTTGTGGGTCTTTCAGTGGTGAACACATTCCTTATACCTGTATATATATATTACATTTTGCTAATAACTGAAGTCCCAGTGTTAATTAAAAAATGGTTAAGTGAAGCTATATTAGCTAAGGTATCTTTGAAAAAATGCCATATTTCATGTGGACAGTCAAGTCTTGTGTAGTTTATAGTCCAAACAACAAAGTAAATATTATACGGATCTTTCTTAGTCATTAATCTTTACTGCCCACAACCTTCAAGAGTGCTTTAGTACAAATAGGTTGAATGTTCCAATGGACACTTTTGCAGTGGTAAGCAAATGGCTGAGTAGGTACCTCTGTCGGATAGCAACACGACCCTCGTTGTTGCGGGTTACTCCAGAACAGGAGGACAGGTGAGTCGTCACACTTTATGATTTACAGGTAAGTAGGTACTCTGCAACACTTAGCTATGTGTATGTATGCAAGTATGAATCCAAACTGCTTAGTACTCTCAAAATTTGACTTAGCTAGCTTACGTGTAGAGAGTAGGCTGTAGTAGTAGTAGTCAAATTTTGTTGTTCCTTGTTAATGTCTGCTAAATTTTCTCCTGATTTTTTTTTTCTGCATTTATTTTTTAAATGTTTGTTCATTTTTTCTGATTTTTTCCTGACTTAATGTTTCTCTGATTTTTTCTGATTTATTGGAGACACCTGGCAGGCCCACTGGTACACTGGCAGGCACCCAAACCCCTGAGCCTCATTCCAGACGACGAGGGAACATCTCGCTAATATCAAGCCAAAAACATACAGGCTTAGGGATCAATTTAGCCTCCAGAGGTACTTTGCCGTTCACTTACTAGTGATGGGGGCGATTATTCGCATCCGCGGAACATTCACACATTTTTTGACATCCTCATCTGCGGATGCAAAAATAGTAACATCCGCAATCGCATCCACGGATATCAGAATGTAAAATCCGCAGCATAGGAGGCGCAGATGCGCAGGTTTATCTCTGTACACTAAATTCATACGTAGTGCTGAAAACTGCTGCAAATTCTCATTTGGATTGAAATGTGTGCAAGCGCTGTCCCGGTGAAAAAAGCACCATCTAAGTTTATCCCCAAGTGTTGTATAAACTGCCGTCATGAGAGGATGAGCGTGAGTTTGCGGTGGGGTGAATATTCGCATTCGCAACTGCAAAACATCCACACCTTTTTTGACTTTTGCATCTGTGGATGTCAAGATGGCACCATCTGTAGTTGCATCCGCATCTGTGGATGCTCAAAAAATGACATCCGACCCACCACTATCACCTACTACTGCAAAAGTGTTCATTACCTCCGACAAGGAGGTTATGTTTTCGTCGTGTTTATCTGTCTGTTGGTTGGTCTGTCTGTCACCAAGATGACTAAAAAAACGAATGAATCTTCATGAAATTTATAGAGTTTATTAGTAATGTTGAAAGACATAAATGATTTAAATTTTGGTGCAGATTGGTTGGTACGTTTGTATGTTTGATTGATGTTTGTCATAACGTTTGTTAGCAATATAACTCAAAAAGTTGCACATGCTGTTATTACCATCAAAAGACACAAATGATTATATTTTGGAGTTTATAAAAAGAATGGATAGAATGTTCCAATGCACATTTTTGCAGTGGTGAGCGTAAGGCAAAGTAGTACCGTACCTCTGTCGGTTGCACTTTGACCCGCGATTCGAGGGGACTCCAGATCAGGACGGTTGAGTCGTCACACTATTTAATGACAGGTAAGTACTCTGCAATATTTAAGTGTACATAAGTATGTAGGTAGAAGCCAAAATTTGACTAAGTCAATATATGTGCTTGTAGTGTAGTCAAATTTTGATGTTTCGGGCTAAAATCTTATTATTAGCCAGTTTCCTGTGCAGGAATAAAAATCGGGAAATATCAGATATTTTTTCTCGGCCCCTTCACCCCTGCACCCCTTCAGCTCCTGCCATATATACCAGGTCCAGGGCGCCAGGAGTCATTCGACACGACGAGCAAAAAGTCAGCCTAGAACGAAGGGATTTGGGAAAGGAGTAATCCTCCAGAGGTACTCTGCCTTACGCTCACCACTGCAAAAGTGTACATTGGAACATTCTAACTATTTGCAGTGGTTCGCTCCCGGTAGAGTACCTCCGTCGTTAGCACCGACATACCAACAGCGTTGTTAACGGAGCAGGGAGGGGTTCTGAGGCGCCCTGAGCTGGAGGGTGCACATAAATTAAGATTCTTGAAGCCTCTACGTTTACCAGCTCATCTGCTCAACTTTTGTGACATCAGCATCCCCGCTTATCAGCTTCCTGGTTCGTCACATAACTTTTCCTTTACCACAGGAAAAACTACGGCCAGTGTGGACACAATGGTGTACATATCTCACTGGATCGTTTCTTGCCAGGAAGGACAGGGTTACTTTCCCAGTTATTTCTAGCACCCGGCGCCCTAGGCAATGTCGTGGCTCCGACGATGTATATCCGAAAACTGTTTTCAGTGTATCTCGCTTAAAATCGGTAAGTCCTATACCGTGTGGTATTGTCTTTGTTCGCATATACACCGCAGATGAGCTTCAAAGGCTTCCTATTACTCTCGTGGATCTTCTTCCCTTCTATGTTCTTATCTACGTTTCTATAATCATTCTTGTTAAGTAACGTTAAACTCAGTTTCTCTGAGTTTTTGAAAGCACAGTTTCATCTGCTCTCATGTCTCGTTTCCCCAAGATACCGTGGTGCATGGAGGTGAGTCCAGCCCATAAGAAAAGGATATCTAGCCTCCTCTACCGGTCAAATCTTTCTGGATTTGTGTTCCCATCTTCTATGTCTGGTTAGTGTTTACGAGACCCGTGTTGTCGAACAGTCCTGGTCTTTGGTGAAGAACGGATAATATCAACAGGTTTCAGTGAATCTGTACACCTTGTATTGAAGTATATATAATAGCCAGTTGGTCCTGCTTAATTCTCAAGTCAGGCCTTATGCCATGCCAAGTCCTGTTCCTCTACAGCCCTTGACAAGGAGTACCAAATCAATCCTTAGGGCGACCCCATATCCGGGCAGATTTGGTTTTCTAGGCTGGAGATAAAAGTCTTGTAACTGATTAATAAAAACGTTTCATTTATATGATATACCGCACTGGCGGGCTATTACGGCCGCAAAGTCGCATTTGAGCAACTGTAGTTTTGAAACTATTCAAGGTAGATTAACATACGATGTCTCAAAACGTAGATACTAATGTCTACTTTCTTCACCGTTAATGGTAGTTTTCCCGAGCCTCTACGTTTTTGTGTGGCAGCTCTTAAAAGGGGTGTCGGCAATTACCCGACGTAAGTGGCACAACTACGACCGGCCGTATTTGTCCTCCTTCGGCCGAAACATGAGGGGTTACAGCAGTTCTTGTTTCACTTGTTTTGAAACATAAGTTGAAGTTACATTTATTTTTCTGTGTTTCTATGAACAATATCTTAGAATAAGTTGTTGAACAACAAGAAAAACACTTTTTAACC
Organism: Parhyale hawaiensis; assembly: GCA_001587735.2. NCBI lineage: Eukaryota > Metazoa > Arthropoda > Malacostraca > Amphipoda > Hyalidae > Parhyale > Parhyale hawaiensis. Next base: position 7,566,643 of record LQNS02277221.1, on the reverse strand, counting down.
CATTTTTAGCGCAACTTTTTGCTAGTGTCACCCGTTAACCGTACATCGTGTAATTAATTTTCTGTAAACTAACTGTGACCATTTCATAACAGAACAGTTAATCAAAGTAACAAGAATGTTCTTTTTCAAACAAAAAAGTTCCTTTTCAAAAGAAAAAAAAGTTCATTTTTAGCTAAAAAAAACAGTTCCTTTTCATGAAAGGTTTGTACTTTGGTACTCTGACAATGGCATCACCCACTGTAATCGAGTGATGGTAATCTTCCCCTCCAGTTTCTGCAGTCTGGCTTGGTGAGCGAGGAGAGGGTGACTGAACTGGTGTATGTATTACCGCCCTTGCTTCTGAACCTCGAATGGACTGAAGCATTTCCTTGGTTTGCTTACGTTTCTTTACACTTGGCCCATCTGTGGCATTTTTTGTGATACGCTTACGTTTGGTGACAGCTGCCAGTTGAGCAGGTGCTAGTTGTAGCTACTCCTGAGAGCCCTGGTTGCGAGTCCTGCCTTCTCAAGTCTGTGCAGTGACAGGAGCTCCAGTTTCTACCTGGTAGTTTAACTGGCGGCGTCTTTTTAACGTATTACTAGTGGCCCCAAATCTTTGGTGGAACAGTTGCCTCTCCTTCAGACATTCCTGACTCACTGCAGCATGACTGCCCTTTATAGCTACTGTTTGCAAGTCTTGATGACAATGCATCGCTATGACGATCCATGAACATGAGTAGCCAGTTCTTCACGGGCAAGTTGGTTTCAAAGCATTTAACTGTTTTTTTTTCCTTGTCTAGATAGAATTTTACAGCGAGAGCAAGATCTTCACGACTCAGTGGATATTCCAGTCGGAACATTTCAGCAACTTTAGTACTATGACATACTCTTCTGCTGTTGTTAGTGCCAGTGGGTGACCTACTCGGCCACCTTTGTATATCAGGGAAAGTTTATCTTCTTGTATCTTCTTGATCGGTTCGAGGGATTCTGTAGAGTTGGGATGCTCTTCTGGTACTAACTTCTGTATTTCTGATCTGCTGTAAGGTCTCATCTACATCTGCCAGCTTGTAATTTCTGTAATGGGCCATTCCTTCCTTGTGCCTAAACTTTTACACCATTATGAGCAAAATAACTAGTAATATGCTGCAAAAAACAATCAAAAATTATTTTGAAAAGATATAGATAGCGTAGTTATGTTATTAATATGCTTAAATAGTTATTTCCTGGCAAATTTTTACACAGAAAGGCATTTAAAATCTCTCAATATTAAATAACGGGATGCCATGTCGGGCTATTTCGACCACTTCCTGGCCGAAATAGCCCTACACAATCGGCCGTAATTGTCCCACCAACCGTGTCGTAATAGCCTGCCCCAATGTAGGTAGCTCTGTACTTTTCATATGCAGAGAAACTTTGGCGAGGTGGACGGAATTACACGCTCGCATGATAGCTACTGACGAAAATATCAAATTTTTCTGGTTCATTCAAGTTTAAGTCCTTGTCTCAGGACTTTTGTGAAAACATTCAAAACATACACGTTTTTGATACACTCTACTTTACGAGGCTGTAGAATCCTTATCATTTGCCTCATATATCTGTGTCCTACATCAAATACGGGCCAGTTATTGGTCTATACACTGACGCAAGTTCCATTTGTTTGGCGATAATACTTTCAGTGTGACGCTATCGTAACTGAAAGTTTTCTGTCCGGCCGTAATTGTCCCACAGCGAACGTAATAGCCCGCCTTTACGGTACATACATATAGATTTTTTTTCTTGCTCCGACCTATGTACTAACCCAGAGCTCAACCAATTTGAAGTCTCGAGCCCATTGTTGACAAAGCGTTGAAGAATTTCTTAGTCTCGTACCATATGGTGGCAATGGCAGAGCTTAATAAATCTACCAATTTCTTTACTGGATGAGTAAAAACAACACTCAACTGACATTTGCTCAAAGTCGTGAGGTTCTGCTCCGGTCTAGGCCTAAGCTCAGGCCTAGACCAGTTCAACGTTTCGAGTCTTTCCATGTGCCTGAGAGGGGACTTGAGATTTTTACAGAACAGTAAGATGGTGGGAGCAGGCATCGGTACCTAATTAAAGTTCTTTACTCAGTTGATAATAAAGAGAATTTTGGATTTATTAATCTATATGTGCATAATTATGATTGTTACTATTATTTTTATTTATATATTTTTTCTCAGTCCAGGAGATCGTGTTCTGACATAGGTACGTATAAACTCGGAACTTAATGCATCAAGTCTGAAGCATTTATAGCTACAGTTAATGAGACTTCGGAGAGTTCACCAAAGCCCCAAGCCACCTGATGGCAAGATCAGAGTTCAACAATTCTCTTAAATTACTAGGCCTCATGAGTAAAGGTGAACGTTGGATTGACCCTTTATCCATTCTATGAAATCCTGCTTGGTTTGGGTATAGGCTTAGAACTTGACCAATCCAAAGTCTCTAGCCCTTAGTTTATATGTACCCTATCAGTAAGGACATGGGATGGGAATTTTAAGTCTAGCACCGTACGATGGAAGGAACAGGGCTTCATACATGTCTAAAAAATTCTACACCTAACCAGTAAAGGACAGAACTTATGAAGTATGCTTTTCTGTAAATATAACAGCTGAATCCTGATGGTTCTTTTGTAACTGTCTTGGTCTGTCAGAGTAGATTGCAGTATACCCTAAGACAGACTACTGCTAACACATATTGTGTCTACTACGACACCTGATAATTCTATCCCTGTTCCTTGAGCAGGTGCTAGAGTTATTTTACTTCCCTTTTTTTCTTAGCCAAAGTTGTGGGATCAGCTCCGTGCAAATATAAGAGCTGGTCCCTAGCAGTTATTAGAGAATTGTCTTCAATCTACCAGAGTAGACTGTAGTCTACAAGTTAGTACTAACACCTCACTTGCGCATGCCAGTATAAGAACTACGGCAATCTGATAACTCTACTCCTGTCTCTTGTGTAAGTGCAGGAGTTGCTTTACCTCAGTTTTTTTTTACACTTAGTAAAAACCATGAAGTCCTGCTGCGCTATAGGTATATCCTCAGGCCTTACCAATTAGGAACCCTGCGTACCTATAGGCATAAGTAATGGGGCTTGGAACCATTAAAGTCCCTCCTCATATTAGCAGGGCTTAGTCTCATGTTTTTCTACTTTTTGTCAAAAACATGAAGTCCTGCTTTACGATAGGTATAAGCTCAGGCCTCTCGATTGGAAGCCCTGAGTCCCTATAGGTATAGGTAATGAGACTTGAAAACATTCAATTCTCTACCCGTAGTAGGTACGGTAGCAGGGCTTGGTCAATTTTTTTTTCTGATGAGCAAGAACAGGCTTTTGGTCAAAAGGAAGTTCTGCTTTGCAATCAGAATAAGCTCAGGACTTAGCCAAATTGGGTTTTTGAGCCTCTGTCAGTAATGGCTTGAAATATTCCAAAATCCCGCATTGCACTATGGCAGGAGTAAGGCTTAGAAAATTCTCCCCATGTTATCTCAATTTGCAAGAGAACAGAGAGAATACTTCCCGATCATAAAAGCTAAAATTATTACGGTCTTCATAATCAGGTGAGGAAATCCTAGTGTTTCAGAACCAGTTAACAATTTTCCCTGAATGAGAATTCATCCGGTGAAAATTGATTAAAGAAACTTTCTCAACTTCCCAACAGGGAATTTCTTTACAATCTAAACCCTTCGAGAACTTCCAAGAGTTCTGTAAAGCTTTGGTATTTCATCCAAAAGGAATTTCGAAGTTAAAGAAAACAACAGAACTTTTCTTACTAACTTTAAACAACGATTCTGAAGAAAATGTAGAATGTAGATCATTGCTGCCGGAGTTCAAGGGCTTACAATGAAGGCCTAAATTCAAGAAATCGTAACTTCTAAAGACCTTTCAGAGGAGCAGGTGATCTCAGGTATGGTCCTAATCCATAACAGGAATTAGGCTAAGTGTCAATCGTATAATTCTAGTCTGATACTGAGTCCCTTAGGTGGGACAAAAAAAAGTTTTTCCAAGTTCATAACGCTGGATGATAGACTTTCGCTCAGTCTCAAAGACAGTAAGAGAATCTGAGTCAGTGTTCCCCAGGTGGGAACCGTAACATTTCTCAAGATAATCCGATTCTTAAAACTGGAAACCTGACCATAACTCACTAAGCGGTCATCTCCTATAAGTAACTGAGACTAAGTCAATATCAGATCAGGAGCATTTAAACCCTCCTGACTGACATAAGGCAGTTCAGCGACAACGTCCCAAACGCTTATTCCAATCTATTTTCCGGTATCAAAGGCACTTCACTGAACAGAGACTAAGTCTCAAAGAGAGGCAGTTGAGAATTTTACAAAGTCCCGAAGGCAGGACTTAGAATATTTTCCTAGTGCCAAAAGGTTACACTTGTTGAATATTGGGCTTTTCTCCTTTCCAAAGCACTGATGTTAAGCGTGCTTGTATGTCGGTGTCGCCAAGTCTTGTACAACTTTTGGCTTTAATCCGCTCAAGAAATTCACTAGAACTGCCGAAAAGTTGAGAAGTCATGAACGAGACTTCTCGCTAGTTGCCGGTTCTCTTCTTCGCTATCGGGTGAAAGTTTTTCAAACTGAACCCGAAGCTCTGTCAATCTCTAGAAGTAAGTTATGCTGGGGTACTGGGTACCCTTGGCATAGCCCTGGTTACACTTCTCGTTCTTAGCCAATTGTCTTAACTTATTAGCCCAATGTATGTACTTGCTGATATTACCTTGGGTTCTTAGAATGCAATTCCTTAATATCTTCCCGCGTGAGTTGTAACCCACCGCAACTGTTTCTGTAGGAAACTCGCTTTTACCCGAGTCTAGATTCAATATCAAGGTGGATAACTCAAGTTGAAAACCATGGTTCGGTCTCTGACTTCGGATGAGGTCCAGGTGGCGCAATGCACGCTACCCCTCTAGTGCAGCGGAGATCCTGTAGTCCGTGAAAGAACAGATGGCTCACCGCGAGTCATTCCCCGTTCACGTAGCCGTTTACAACAGATTTATCTGGCATCCTCAGTAAGTATACATTCAGTAAGTCCGAAATCTCACAGTCCCTGCCGGTAACACTTTGGGAGTTACGTGGCACCACTTGGAAGTCTTGCCTTCAATCTGAGAAACTATTGGACTACATCGTGATCACTGCGTCACTTCCAGTTAAGATCGGAAGTTGAACGTCACAAGTGTGACCCATACAAACTGATTGTACTGGCCTGGATCCATCCTTAGGCGTTGTCCTCAAATCTTACTACCATTGTCTAGCCCTATATGCTCGTACAGCGCTCGGAACTCACTCCTTTGAAGGGAGTACCTTGAAGCTGAGCCAGCTGTGCGCTGATAATGATCTAGTGAACCTGTCCCACAGAAGGAGAGTAGCAGAGCATTGCATGTTTTATAAGGTGTACAATAATGAGAGGCATTAGTTGTATTCTTCTCTCACTGCCCTCAAGGTTTTTGGGAGAGCGACTCGTGCTGCGTGCGGAGCGCACTCTTTCACTTTGGACGCTGTCAGATGTCGAACTAATCAGTTCTGTCGGTGCTTCGTGCCCTGGTCNCCTGGTCGGCTAAGGTTTGGAATTTGCTGCCGGCATCGGCTTTTGGTCGTATTGGCCTGCAGGCGTTTAAGTCAGCTGTTGATGGTTTTTTGCTGGATTTCCTTTAGCAGCGTTTTGGGCTTCCCGGTGTTGCAAGATGCTTCATTTGTGTTGTATTACCTGTCCGTGGGAGCTCAAGCGTGAAGTTTTAATAATAATAATAGTGAAATCTTGCAGGCCCCGGACTTGGTACCTAGTGCACGATTGCTGGTATAAACTCCAGACACTGTTAAGCCTCTCAACATATGCTGCTGGCATGTCATATACATAAAAAAAACCAAAGTAGTTTCATACTCCATGAAAAACTGAAAACTATGAGGTTGTTATCGAATTGATAGGCAACGTTACAGAAGTTGGGCACTGAATACACAGGCGTGAACGTATGACGAACCCTCTTGTCTCGCCCTGGAAGCAAATAGGATTAAGACATTCTCTGGTCTCTCCAGCGTTTCTTTTCTAAAGTGTTTAACCCTTCGCTCGAAAATTACCATTCTACCGCCATTATCTATGACACAACAACTAGTGTGTCAACCAAGGCTCTGCTCTCGGCCTGTGGGCTTCCGCTTAGGCCCCTCCGAATTACAAAACGCCAAAGCGAATTTACGCATTATTACCTATAATCGTAGGGTTCGCACCTTCGTCCCGGTTTAAACAAGTCCGTACGGACCCAAGTTGGTACATATTCGCGCCAGCCATACCTAATGGTACTGCCATCGGCTTTCTAGGAAGAGACTAAGTCTCAGCCGGTCATAAGCTGGAGACTAATGGTCGAACCTGATTGCAACATTTAAAACTCAAGAAGTGAGAATCTCTTGTCACCGAAGCTGCTCTGGAGACGGCAACTTCGCTAAATGGGGGGACGTTTAGCTCCCCCTAGTGGGGCTCTGAAGACAGCAGTAAGCTAAACCTCCCTTCGCGGGAGGCCTTGCTCTGGCTGAAAGGTTAGTCCATTCAGTGAAGGACTTCGTTCGCAGGCGGCATCGTAAGCTCTATGAAGGTAGGTCGTCACCTCTCTCGTGGCGATCCCTTCATTACGCGGTGAGTTAGCCCTCTATCCTGAAAATGACCTCGCTCTATGTCAGTATAGTACATTTCCAACTCATGGAGAAAACTCGCCTACAGCAGCTCAAAATTCCGTTGCTTAAAGGCGGTAAAAGAAATCCGTCTGTGGAGTGACATAGCCTAAGGGGGCAACTCCGCTCTACTGCGGTAGTAGCACTCCCTTGAGTAGGCGACTCTCTATTGTAGAGGCTTCGCCTCAAGCGGCAATTTAGCCCTCCATCTGTGAAGGATCTCGCTCTCAGGTGATTAAGCCAGCGTCCAACCAAAGGCCAAACCTTGCAAAGGGAGGAAAATTGGTCTCCCTCATTTTGGAAGCCGTGTTCAGAGCCTGTAGGATTCGTCTCCAACAAGTGGATAGGCCAAGCATATCGGTGGTACAGAGCCCATCTCGTAGAGGTCCTTGCTCTAGGTAAAAGCGTCAGTTTCCAGCTAGAGGAAAAAGCCTCGTCAGAAGCGGTATTATGGCCCTCCGTCTATGTAGGGCCCCGCTCTAGGCGAATCAGCTTCCCCATAATGGGGAGACCTCGCACAGAGCGGTAACATGACCCCCTATAGTGGAGGGCCTCGCTCTAGACTAGCCTATTAGTCTGAGCCTCCAACTAGTGGAGAAAGCTAACAATGCGGAAATATGGTCCCCCCCCCCATCTTGTGGGGAGCCTTGCTCTAGGCGATAGGTTTGAGCATCCAACTAGTGCAGAGGCCTCGCATAATGCGGTAATGTGGCCCCCATCTTGTGGAGGACCTCGCTCTAGGTGATTGGGTTGCGCATCCAACTAGTGGTGAGGCCTCGCATAATGCGGTAATATGGCCCCCCCATCTTGTGGAGGGCCTCGCTCTAGGCGATTGGGTTGAGCATCCAACTAAAAAATTTTGTTTTGGCACAGTGATTGGCCTTTCTCGCGGTATATAAATACAATAAAGGAATTTTCTGATTGGCTTTTCTACCAGCATTGATGGGAAAAGATTGTTGCAGAAAAAATTCTTTAAAAAAAAGTAATCTCAACTATTTATTTTAGCTGTATCCATATAGGGTACATCAAATCTACGATTACAACTCTTTTACATAGAGCATACCGTATATCTATCAGGCAATTTTGAAGTTTTTCATGTTGAGATTACCGTACTTTTTTAAAGAATTTTTTCCGTAACAATCTTTTTCCATCAATGCTGGTAGAAAAGCAAATCAAAAAATTAATTAGTTCTATTTATATATCGCGAGAAAGGCCAATCACAGTACCAAAACAAAAATTTTCTACTGACTTACCGTTCATGGGTTATATGAATGCTGAATTGCGTAAAGAAATTATATACTTCTCTTGTACAGAAATTTTTTCCAAGTATATATTTGAGAATTTTCCACAGAAATAACTTCAAAATAGGTTTGTCCTTCCCAAGAAGGGAACATTTGGAGGATGCCCTACTGAGTGGCTGCGTTTATTCCTATAGATGTGACCGCTGCCAGCGGACGTATGTTGGGAGCAGTTCTCTCCAACAGTTTGTGCGGCGCAGCCAACATGCAGGCATCTCCCATTGTATGGGTCGGCCTAGTACTAGCTATACTCCCACATTCAGCAATTAGGAATTACTGTACTTTAGAGGATCATCGTCTTAAAGTGTCAAATTTTTACATTTTAGGTAGGGCAACTTGAAAACCCGACCTCCGAATTTTAGAAAGTTTATTTATTTTCACCGACAGACCGTCACTAAACAATGATCAAGCAGCAGTACCCTTACCCATAGCTTCACAAAATTAATTTTAGTGTATAGCTGAACTTGTACAATTGTCACATGTAGATTATTTTTTGTATTCCTGCACTTTTTTATCCCCTTTCCACATATTTTAATTTCGTGTCAATGTATCAGTAGTGTGCTATTCATGTATCCATATTTGCTTTCTCAAAATTATGTTTGTTTATTTTACAGCACTGAAGATGGTATCTTTATGATTTCAAAACGTTTGCTTTTTATAGAAAAATAAAACTTACAACTCCGGTTCTCTCACTTTTAGTATGTAGAACACTCTGGAGGACCAAATGAAATGATGGAGAAACAATGTAAAACAGCTGCGAATTACTGTACTTGAACTTTATGACGTCACACGCCTCATTACCCATGATGCACTACAGCTTGGCTCCGCCCCCTGGGTTTACCTTATGTAGTCTCATCATCCTTGACTCTAGCCCCACAACTCTCTGCATCCCAGGGTCAATGCCAACACTCTGCCTTTTGATGCCTGAAGTAAGTGCTTCAACTTATTCCTGAGCATCAATCAAACGTCATCATGGGGATGGAGTGATTCATTCCAACTGAAATGTGTTATCAGCGTAAGCACTTCATGGCTGTCAGCAAAGATGTAAACCTTCAGGCTGCAAACAGGGTGTTGGAAATCTCTCAATTCACCATCACCCTAAAGGAATCCTTACAGCCACAGTCATTGCACCAGCCTTTTACAATTCTGGTAGCTATTGCTTTTGCTCAGCTCCCAACTCTTACTGGCACTAAGTTAGCCTCAAATTCAGCACTGCCTACTCTGACTGTGGGCACCCAAGAAATTTCACAGTCCGCATCATCAACTATAAAAGCATCCAACTTCGCCTACCTCAAGCTCTGGAGAAACAATTTACATGATGTTACGTCTTACCATCAGTTGCTTCCATGTTTGGCCGGGCCAATAACATCTGCCACATCCCCCTTTAATTCTCTAAAAGCACCATTTAATGTGCTACACTGTCATGAGAACACTAAAAATAGTCTGAATGTTCCAATGAACAATTTTGCAGTGGTGAGCGAAAGGCAGAGTACCTCTGTCGGATGGCACCACAACTCGCGTCATCGCGGGTTTCTCCACGTCGGGAGGACTGTTCTAGTCGTCACACTATTGTTAATTGACAGGTAAGTACTCTTGCCGGTTTTTTTTTTTT
>LQNS02277221.1:7452521-7476272 GCA_001587735.2 Parhyale hawaiensis | reverse complement strand
TTTTTTGGGGGGTGGGGATTACATATTTGAGCCTAGCCTCACTGTACTGTATACAGTAGTTTTCATAATGGCTAACGTTAATAATAATGGTGACCCCAGCCTCAACACTGCAAATGGTGAGTACCATTATCTACGTTACTATGAATTTATATGTAGTGTATACTGTAGGTGTGGAATGGCAATTCCAGAAAGAGTTTCATTTTCGTGCATCAACGTGCGGCAAACGGGGGCTTTTCTGGCATTGAATTTCCTTCAAATAGTTTCAATTTACCGGACATACGTCCGGAAAAGAGGGTTTTTCCGGGAATTGAAATCTTCTCGTTTTCCCTGACATTTCAGTTTCCCTGAACGGGCTCCCTCCGTGCTGTCCGCGAAAACGGGGTTCCACTGTATATGAAATCCATAATGATCTACATAGCTAGTGAAGATGCATTGGCTTTCTGGTGAAGACATTGCCTTTCAGGTAAAGAGGGAGGGTAACATGTCAAGTACCCATCCACCATGCTAATAGTCATCCACTTGGCACTAAACAAAAACTTCTGTGTGAAAACTAGCTGTACTAGAAAGCCATATATAGGCTTAAACTATGGGCTAATAATGCCGCACCATCCCTGATAATGATAGGTGAAAAAATAAAACGAGAAAAAAATGGTGATGCTTGTAACATTTTTTTCATGTTTTTAGTGAAAAATATGAAAACCACCACCATTATTTCTTGATTTATTTTCTCCCCAGTCATTCTAAGAGATGGTGCGGCACTACTTAGCCTACAGTTTAAGCCTATGTACGGCTTCTAGCCCAGCTAGATTTCACACAGGAAGTTTTTTATTACCAAGTGGATGGGTACTAGACATGTTGCCCTACAATGATTTCATGTTCTCAATTTTTTAAAATTTTTCAAAAAAATCTAGGTAATGATCTGTTTTCACTTCAATGATCTGTCGGAATAATAGAAAGTGTCAGCACTTATGGATTTGTTACTTATGCATATGAATGGCTACAGGCTGTGAGAGCAAATTTTGTTTATCTCACAGATATCTGTGAGTCTCATGACTTTTCATTTATGGTACTCCTTGTATTTTTAAAATGCGCTATTTAAAAGCAGTTACTAAAGCGTTTTATTCATTAATTTAAACCTAACTTGCATAACAAATGTAGTTTACTGAAGGGGCAAGGTTTAAGATATTTCCTATTATATGTGCAGAGCAAATGCGAGCCAATGAGAAGCAGCTAAAGAAGGCCGACCGAGATGTTACTAGGGACAGAAGAGAGCTAGAGAGGGAAGAGAAGAAATTAGAAGGTAAGTGTTGTAAATTTTTTTGCAGAGTCTCGCTTCTGGAAGAGTGTTGGTAACTTTGTTGGGTAGCTATGGTGCTCCAGCAGTAGGCTACTCTGCCTTCGGCTCACCATTGCACAAGTGTTCATTGGAACATTCATACTATGTTTATAAGTATCAGCATCTGTTGCCCACTGCTTATGTGTTGTCTGTTGCTACCGAAGATGCATGTGGGGATAGAGCTGGCGTTTGGTTTTGTGACGTGCCAGTTGGGGCTTCTAGTATCTGTAGGCTATAGCGACGTGCGACGGGTTGTGAACGTCATGCCTCGCAAAGTTGAAGAGCAGCTGGCACCGACCAGCAGCAGTTGTATTGAAGATGAAGGAAAAGGTCAGTGCACCACATGAACCTTCTTTCAGCAGGTGCACTTCATTGTTGACACCAATGGCTCTTATGATGGCTTATCCATTGAGGGTAACTCAACTTTGCGGCATCCTACAGTCAGAGCATCCCCAAGAAAGGGAGTAGCTACTATAGTCAAACCAGCGTAAGGAGTACGATGGGCGTGGCTAAGAACACAACGCAACTTTGCCCAATCTCACTTGAGCATGTGGTATAGTTTAACTCAATTGATAAAATTATATTTATTTTCGAATACTCAAAAAGTGCATTAGTTATTTTATAGATTAGATTTGGCACTGCTGCGTTCAATTCAGCCCCGCCCCTAAAGGACTGCTTACACTGGTTTGACTATAGGCCAAAGAGGCAAGCACAGCCCGCCCCTCCAACACTAGGAACTGCTCCAAGCATCTCACAAAGAACTCAACCAGAATGTGCGCAGTTGGCTATCGAGAAACCAACGACCAAACCACAAACTTACTCTCAATCAGCAGCCCCACACCAACCCAGAGCAGCACACGCCACCACCTCCTCCATCAAGGTCATGTAGCACTGTATAATCGCCATTACCGCCAAGAGCACAACTTACAAGCATAACTCGAGTTGACTCTCCACTACGGTGTGTGCCGCCCCCTCCAAACACCGCAGTCACCTCACCCCTCCCCCCTCCTCCCTCTCTTCCTCTCGAAAAAGCCCACCCACCAACCCCACCACAAGAACAGCACCACCCACACCCTTATAGTAGGTCACTCAGTGACCCACTCAGGCCCAGTTTGAAGGCTCCAGTCCTATCTTGCATAAAAAAATCACACTTAAATTCAAACAACGCTTGATTCAGATGATAAGCCAGCCCCCACTGAAGGCCATCAAAAAACTAGATGACCCAACGTCTTCCAGCGAAGCACTCCGTTGTGTCTCACGCCTTGCGGGATATGATCTGTATCGTATCCCATATCCGTATGGAAATGGGAATTGTTCAGCTTCAGTGTGTGACCCCTGAGTTACTCCATCACTCATCCGTGAGAACAGCACAGACATTATCAGCAGTGCTCCCATTACCCGAGACGACTTTGTAATAGTTAATGAGGTCTGCACGCAGCAACCTGCTCATGAGTGCAAAAAAAATTTTCTCAGTCTGTCATCACACTTGGATCACCTAGCCACATAGCCCACCTTGGCTGAATCGACTCGAGCGGTCTCAAATCTCCGACATACCCGGTACGTATTCCAAACCACTGATCAGTAATCCAAAATGGGGCCATATAAAGTTGGTAATAGGATATCCTCAAGAGGCAATGTTGCAGTGTTAGAAGCAGGTACTTGATATCATGCTATGTATAGTGTATGAGAAGGTGCAGCTCGCGGCTGGTTAATTTTCCAACCCTGCAATGGTTCAAGCAGCCGAGACCCGTGGGCCAGCGCAGTCCATGCACGCCTGCATCATACAAGACAATAGAATACAAATGTAAAGGTGTACACTAAGCTGAGTAGTGTGCGTTTGGCCATTCTCCACTGTACAGCAATAAAATTAAAGTTAACAAAGTGATAGTATGTGGAATGCTCAACCACAGACTAACTCAACACCTCTCTGAGTTGCCACTCAAACTCCTCTTTAACGCATTCCATGGAGATGAAAAGCCACATCCTCTGGCCAGTAATTCCCCATCCTCACACCTGTCATTGGTAGAAGCCCGCGCCCCACCTCCAAAGACTGATTAACTTCAACAAATGACCCTGAACTCGATTCTCGTCAAAAGAAACAGCAGTAGCTATATTTAGAGACGCACGCCCATCAGAACCTTCCTGTCCTTGATGAAAGCAGAATAGTGGTACTGGTGGTGCGATCTACCCGTCATGGAAAACAAACTTGGAGCACTTACCATAGGATGGGGTCATTGAGATCATGTGGGGCAATTGAGATATAGTGGGGGTAATTGAGATCAATGATTATTGTGGCCTTGTTGGAGTACTTACACAAATCAGAACATATTTTTTAAATGTCAAATCCTAGCAGATACCTACCACAAGCCTATAGATTGTGTAAGTACTCTAACAAGGCCACAATAATCATTGATCTCAATTACCCCCACTACGGTATATATCAATTGCCCCATATGATCTCAATTACCCCATCCTACGGTAGTCAATTATCGTATGTAGCTACCATAATACCCTCGATACCATCGACGCTCAGTCTGTCTAGAAAATAGTAGGTTACTCCCTAATCGGCCTTGCGTAAAAACTGTTGAAAGGTAACATAAACATGCAGGTTTTGTAAGCCATAGCAAAAGCTCATGTGAGTGAAACAACAGGTCACAGTCCAGCTATCACAAAATCCTGGAGAGACTTTAACAAGCCATTGCTGCATTCGCAAGGAAATATAATCAGTCATATCAGTCACGTAACTGGTGGCCTGTAAAAAATCTCATGACATCCTTCTGATTATTCCACAAGATCGCAAAAGCCTCGCGACGGGAGAGATGATGGAAATCCCTCTGGATTCCATTATCACTATCACTCCGCATAGGTTAAGGGTCCCAAAGGAGACGCACCTGCGGTAAAGGGGGGCTAGCGGCGGCTGGACGTTGTGAGAAATGTCCAATCATAAATCATTTTCTTCATTTGTGACATGAGGAAAGTATTCAGCGAGAAAGTTTGGAGAGAAATCAGTGGAACTTCGCATACCGTGAGATTTTGTGAAATGAAGTACCGTAAATTACTTTTTAAACAAGAGAAATCGAGTTATGATCGTGGAAATGACGGCAGCGACAGGCATCATACATGGTAGGGAAAATGTTCCCGGGATTAGGTGGTACCGCTTCACACCTTCGCGCTGAACGTTAAACTGTTTTCATTCTTTCCTAATGGACTGGCAGGAGCAGTTGTGAGGTTTTTAAAATTTTTCTGAGGAAATTTGCTGTGTTGTACGCAGAGGTGTAAAATGAAAACAGGATAACACGTCAAATGAAATTTTGTGGTGAAATGCCTGTTTACCGGTAGCTGATGATATCGAAGCGGAGAGTGGCACAGGCCGGTACTTCATTAATCATGCAATAAGGATGATGCCATGTCTTCAAAGACCTGCATAAATGTTAAATGTGAGTTAGTGTGCTCACTGTATTTCTTGTGTGCCTTTACCTTCGCTTGACGTGAATACTTTAGTTGTGCTAGCATGCAAGCTAAATCAAGGCACAATGCAAGTACAAACTTGTCAATATTACATACATGCACAGATAAAACTTTCCAACTACCCTCTCTGTGACTTGATAATGATAGCTGAATGGACCGGATTGGAGTTCATTCCCTGCTCTCATTGAAAATATGTCTTCTCTTACAGGATATTCTTAGTGTGTCGTTAGAGCTGCAGCGCTGCTACCTCCCTGTCCCCTTAGGAAGTGCTGGCTATTCTAAAATATTTATACATAGTACCGCTACTGCTCTGCGTTGTTGTAAACAGAAGATGTCTTCTCTTTCCAGCTGAAATTAAGAAGCTTGCCAAAGTTCCTGGTAACCAAGATGCCCTGCGAGTGCTGGCCAAGCAGCTGGTTGTGATTCGGAAGCAGAAAAGTCGCTNTATTACCTGTGTTATTGTAAACAGAAGATGTCTTCTCTTTCCAGCTGAAATTAAGAAGCTTGCCAAAGTTCCTGGTAACCAAGATGCCCTGCGAGTGCTGGCCAAGCAGCTGGTTGTGATTCGGAAGCAGAAAGGTCGCTCTTATGCTGCCAGCAGCCGAGTGAGTGGCTTAGTTTGGGTACCAGCAGCCTGGCTTATTGCACGAGTTGGTGGACCATCAGAGCTGCTTGCCCTGCTACACTAAGAGCAAACATCGCCTCTATTGAGGTTGTAGATTGTGTGTGTAATCTGGTAACTGATCTCCTTTAACGTGGACACAAATATCGTCTCCATTTTGAGACTTGAGATAAATCTCTAAGTTGAGAAGTTCTACTTCATGCTTATTGTCCTTACTTTCATGAAACTTTTTTTTAACCAAGACCATAGACCGCAACAGTACTTGACTCTTAGGTATGACGCTGGCGGCCAAAGGTCGTCAATGGAAAAATGGGATTTTCTCAAGAGCTATTCTTTTCCCCCTATCTAATACTGAAAAAAAAAATTCCAAGGTACCCAACATTTTTCTTGCGGAGAAGGTATCTTGGATACGGCGGGGACGCACTTGGGCGCTTGCCTACATGACCGTGTCTGGACATATTCATAACAGCTCTTGAGAAAATCTCATTTTTCCCATTTTGGTTGGCAACGTCAGAGGCCACTTGGACCTAAGAGTCAAGTACTGTTGCGGTCTATGCCAAGACCATAGCAAATTGTTAGCTGTACTGTCGTATGCACTAGGTACTAGTTAGGTGTGATTTACTATCTACATCATTCTGCTAGCCACTCAATATGGCGTCGGCTGTTACTTCAAGTCCCTCCAGAAAGCGTTGTGTACTGTCTACATTTCTGGATGTTCTCCATTTCGGGAAGTCTCTAATTTTAAGATGTCCCTCGGTTTTGTGGAATTTCCATCTGAGCAGTTCTGCCGTGCCACATTTTTTGTGTTGAGACTGTGAAGCAAATTAGGTGGTCTTGTCTGCTGTTGCAGATCATTGTCTTCCATTGCATTACTCTGCAGTAATACGCCTAGCACGACTGGAAAGCTCATTGAGGGATTAAAGGCAAGGATTCTTGCATTACAGTTATTAGCCATCTTATAACACTGAAACTAAACGTGTTTTCATCAGTAAACATAAGTAGCTACTCTGCGAAGTTTCTGTAGTCTTTCTGCTCCAGTGGTTCTCATTCCTTCTGCAGTATAGTAGTTTCTTTCATTTATGCTAGCTCTTCCGTTCTAATGTTTAGTGTAACCGCCATGTTTGCTGTTTAGTGTAACCGCCATGTTTGCTCACCCGGTTATGTCACTTACTCATTTGAATGCGATGGGCTGCTACATACTTTATACCCAAGACCTTAAGGTTATATTAGGTTGGTCGATAGACCCAAGACCTTAAGGTTATATTAGGTTGGTGTATGCTGCCTGTTTTATTGGAAGTTCCGGCCCCTATGAGACCCACAGGTTACCTGAACCTTAGAAAATCCCTTGCGCTATTTTCCTTTAGTTACCAACTCACAGATTTATTGCTGATTGTCTGTGCTCAAAGTTACTATTTATTTCTGACCTACAGTACTGCATGTTCCTCCCTACTGCGGTACCATTTAGAGGTGGAGGATTAGATTTTTAGATTTTTTTTAGGTTTACCAATCATTATATTAATGAGAGTAGCGTCTCTAAACAACCCCAAAGGTTATCTTGGTCTTAGCTAGGCCTATTGGACGTCTGTCTTTCGCACCCACTTTGCTTCCTTTTCTTTTCATACCTTACTACTGATGAGGCATCGTTCTACAATTACTCTTCTTTCCCGCCTTGCTGTTTCCATGCATGTTTATTCTGTGGGGAAACACTCTCGTGCACGGGTTTAGCGTTTCTGCCAACGCTCTACATGTCCCTTTCCCCCCCCCCCCTCCTCTCTCTTGAAAGACTAGTTGTGGCTACTGAGGCCTAAACAACGGTGTCACTTGCTGCTGAACTCAATGTGTGTGCACTTCCGTCAGTCAGAGTTATGGAACTCGATGAACCAAGTCCAACTCGCTGGCTACGACCCCTGGGTCTCGTCTATTTGCAACTGTGATTTTTGGATCCCAAAACTTTCAACTCGGTTACTCTGATTCCAGTTATCAAGTTTGTCTAGACATTGCTGACTTGCACAGTGTTTGTTCCATTTTTTATGGCGTACTTGCAGCTTCATGTTGTATTGAGTGCTGTCGCTGGCGCTGTCTTTAGAAAGTAAATTTCAGTTAGCGTAATGTCTGCGTGTTTCTGCATGTCTCACATTGCTGATAACAAACATCTTGTGCTCCCGCTTGTCATCGCACTGTCATGTTACGAGCTACGCAAGTGTCCAGGTCTGACAGAGCGCGCTCTGTTCTCCAGATAACCGGCATCAGCTGCCAGCAGAAGGCCATGGGTGCCAATGTGAAGCTGGCTGACTCCATGCGCACCGCCACCAGCTCCATGGCTGCCATGAACAAAGTAATGAACCCACAGGCGGTGGCGCGCGATATGAGGAATTTCGAAAAGGCGGCGGCACAACTCAATATGACTGATGAAGTCGGTGAGTATTGGTGTTGCGGCAAGCTTAGGTGCACGCGAGTGACTCGGCTACCTGGTGTCCTGAACTGACGAGCTCCTTGTCTGCCCCTGGGGCTCTGGTTCAGTAATGAGCATTTGCACCTACTGTTCTCTGCGTATTTAGTTTTTGTTGTTAATAGTTCTATAATCTGAGCACCGATTGCTGTAGTAGCAATTAGGCATGACAGCGCCCCTGATGGTAGAGCGGACTGAGAGTTCCCAGCGTATAACTACGCCGTAGGAAGCGGTATTAGGACCTTCAAATTTTAGCTTATAATTCCTCTCTCGTTTAGATATTCAGCCGAACCTCTTACTGTGTTTATTTATTCATCACTGATTGCTTTGATCGTGTCTCGGGGAGCTCCTTTGAAAGTCACCTACACCGAGGCTACAATGTTCCAGGCTCCAGTATGCAGCATGTCACCCTGGCGTGTTAACATTGAGGCCCCTAGGAGCTCGAACCGATACTGTTGCTTTGCAAGTCTGAAGATGCTCTTTTTCCTGAAAATTACAGTGCGTTACCTCTGATTATGCAAATACAATTTTTTTTACTTATTTTCAAGATAGGTATCAAACATTTAAAATGTGAATAGTAAGTTGGTGCACAGGTATGTTGTAACTATAACACCTAGAGAAAAAGAAAACCTAACAATTTCCCACGTTTTGGCAACATTTGCTTATCGCACGGGGTTCTACCCCAGATTATGCAACATCACTCTCTAGTCAACATGGGCAAGAAATGCGGTTTAAAAAGTGAAGAAAAATCAAAGTGACCTCGTTATTGGCTTCTGGTAAGACAAAACTCGAAGTTTCCAAGGAATTACAGCATTATCACCGAACAGTTAAAGCTTATGCAATTGAAGGTAAAGTCAACAGGAAAACTCCGGATAGAGCCTCTACGAAAAAATTGACTGCTCTCGGGATATGCGATTTTGAACATGGAGGTTGCCATGTTCAAAATCAACTTGTTATGTTTACCACTACTGAACACTTATTTCAGTGTTTATTGAATTGTTTTGGTTATAATATCTTGGTTTTGGACGTTTAATAACAATATTCCTGTTCACTTGTATTTATTTCCTCCTTATGACGTTTTTATTAGCTTGTTGTATAATCTGAGGTAACAGTAAAAAATTCGTAAATAAGCAAATTCTATGATAAACTTAACCAATGGCTAAATATTTATTTTACAAGTTCTGTTTATATTGGCAACATAGCCATACATTTAGTTAATATTGATATTTCAAAGCTAGACACTCATCTAGAAAAACTAAGTAAAAAATTCTATTTGCATAATCAAAAGTAACGCACTGTAGTGCACTATTGTTATATACTGGCATATGTTTGCTGAATTTCTGATTTGTTCAAAGCACTAATGTGATTACAGTTTTACTGTGTTTCATGGTCGGTGTACAATCTTGTGCTCTCACTGACCCGCTAACATTTTACCTACCATCAGCCACGTAATTTACTTTTATGCCACGGTTTGGAATTGTCTTTTAATAATGAATATGCCGTAGTTCTTTCTTGTACCTATTTGCTTCCCTGCCACAATATATTTGGGCATCACGCACACTAGGGTCCCGAGTGCCTTCTTTGCATGGGATGTTGCAGCTTTCCGCACTTCCTGCTCAGAAGGTTAGTTTGTTAGGTTAGGTAGGTTCTCTATATTTCCCCTTCTGTTCCGCGAGGTGGGCCATCAATCGAGGTGGCCGACCTTTTTTCCGCGGAACTGCTACTTTCACCCATGCGAAGGACCACGGAGGTGGCCAGCCGCACGGGCGTTTCTTTCTTCTGTCTTCTTCTCATTTCGTTTTTCGTCTCTTGCCCAGTGTCGCCCGGCTGAGCAAATTTGTCAAGTCGAGTCATGTAGAGTTGGAGGTGCACGTGCTTTATAAATTTGAGACACAGAACTCACTATGTGAGTTCGCCGTCACTCACGACCTTCCGGCAGAAATGCTGAGACAAAATATTTGACCTTCGGTGCGATGCGGCTTAGAATCGGTGCGTTAGCAAACTCTCTTACTAACCTTGAACTTTGTATGTGCATTTTCCAGTCTACCACCCACAAAACCTCTCGGTTATCCTTGATTTGTGGGCGGCTGGTCGTTGACAACATTAGAGAAAGGGTAACACTTGGGAGTTAGTCATAAGTGGCTGTTATAATTGGCAGGTTTATGATTAGTTATCCGGTTACAGTTACGCTCGGAGGGATATTGCGTGCAGACCACAGAGTAGCTTGTTGTTTCATGCTGCCCTAGCTGTCGATTTTTTTTTTTTTTTGTTCATTATAACCCGTAACTAAAAGGGTTTGCTTCCTTGTGCATGTTCTTGCGAAAATATACTATCTTTGTAGAAAAATGTACCTACAAATGTGCATGAGATTAGTCGTCAGTCGGCCGCGGTCCTGGAGGTAGACCCGCGCTTGTGATCTTGATAAAATGTAGCAGCTAATTCTGCCCACTGACTTTGCCTAGCCTGTACACTAAGTGGGCTGTAGCGCTTCTGGGAGGTTGTGCGATTTCTAAAGATAGCTATGATCTGGTATGCGGTACCTTCTTTGTGTCTGACGTCAACGGGCCTCTGGTACTTGGGAAAACCCCAGTAGCTTATACAGGAGTAGTTGCATCTGGTCGCAACTCCTGCAACGAGGTTAGTTTACACAGTGAAATACGTAGGCGGTTTTCTTAAATTTTCTTTTATTATTATTATTATTTTTATGGTAGCAGTAACGCGCCTGGCAGACGAGAGCCAAATTATGCGTCATTGATCCTCGGTCGTCCGAAGTGTTGACACACGGAGGCCGCCTCACCAAGCCTCGATGCTTTTTTGCACACTGTCATGTGGATTCAGTGGTAATTCTAGGAGTATAATAATAATAACAGCGGTAAATCAATTTCATTATCTGTACTTTTGTTTCCCCCAGTTAATGACACTCTGGATGATATCCTAAACGAGTCTGGCGATGAAGAAGAAGGTGACGCCATTGTGAACCAGGTGCTGGAGGAGATTGGCATTGAGATCGGCAGTGCGGTGAGAGGCGCCCCAGCTCCCTCTGCTGCGTCCCTGGGACCTGAGAAGACCACAGACGCCATGACGGATGAGCAGCTCATGGAGAGCCTCGCTAAGCTCAAAGCGATGTAAGGCTGTCAGCTGAGTGCTGGTGGGGCGCCCTGTGTTGGCACTGGGGCAGTTGCAGTCACAACCTTAGGGTTAGTTACGTGTGCTACAGCAGCGCCTCCGGCCGCTCTGTAATTGTGGGCCCATCACAAGCGGTCATTACGACCGGGGATTGGAGTTCCGTGGTACATCACATCCTCAGCAGGTACTGGGTTGTGTCCCAGAATAGATTATGAAGCAAGGATTGTTTGATATTGTATACAATCCCAACGGAATTGTTGTCCGCCCTAGATGCTAGGATAATAAAGGCTTATAAAATAGTAAGTGCCCCAGATGCTAAAATAACCACTTCTGAAAGGATGGCGCTTTTGAGTCGCGCACAGAAAAGGACACAACAACCTCCTCGTGGTGAGCTTTTTTAGTTGCTCTAACCCTAACAAAGTTGTGACTGCAACAGGCCTCTGACACGTTTTCTCCACTCGCTCCTACACCGCTCCGGCCAGCCCCGCACCCGACAACACTCTGAGGCCCTGCTGCTGTGTTGAATAGCGTGGCCCCATCTCGTGATTACATGCTGTGCCTTCTACGTAATGCTCTGCTGCAGATAACGTTAGTTAGAAGCCTACGTGATTGTGTTAGCCTATACTTCCTAATACTTGCTTCCCAAAGAGCTGTATCGTAAGGGCTGTACTCTCTTTTGTTCAGGGAGTGAAAATATTTTCACTCCCTGGTTTTGATGGTCTCTCAGCTTGTATATTTGGTTAACTGCACATCAATTGTGCTCGCGAGCGCTGCTGGCTGCCTCGCTGCCACTCGTTTCATAACATGTTGTGTCTTTTCGTGCTGCAAGTAAGTTGATTATTTGTGCTATGAAGCCAGCGTCTCATCAGTACTGTACTGGTGAGGGAGTAAGCCTTCAGGGCTTTGTGTACGTGTGTGTGTCGGTGTGTAAACAAAGTAAGAAACGTCCTCGCTTTTCACTATAATGTAACTCCTCACAGTTTGATAGTGTAGCTGCGTTTTATAGCGCGCAGATACGAGGGGAATTCAAAAAGTTCGCGGAATTGCTGATAGGTAATATTTAACATAAATTGTAGCTTTCTTGCGTACGTGCAAATGTATTGCTCTGCCAAGTGTGGCCCTCTTCTCCGCTGATTCATTCCACCAACTTTGACGTAAGTTGCTGCACTGGAATAGGCAAATGAGCAATTACTCATTTGAGCATCACCATGAAGCGTTTGGTATCGAAGTCGCTGGAAGTTCGCTACTATCGAATTTTCCTTGATATCTGTGGGGTGAGTGGTAATTGCGTTGCGTTCGAAAGAATAAGAAACAAATTTTAGGCCTTTGTTTTGACAGCGGATTTGAGACTAATAATTCTTAGTTCTTTGATATTAACAAAAATAAGGACCTCCATCGCATCGTTGAAAACAATTGTTATGACCTGACTTGTGCCATGTATAGCGGTCGGATGCAGCTACCATATCAGATAGCGCTTGACGTTCTTGGATACGTAATGACGCTGCGAGGGAAATTTTCCGCAAACTTTTTGAATTCATCCCGTAGTCATATACTGCAAAGAGAATGCTTAACTTACTGTACGTGTCCGTATTGGTAGTAGAGCTCGGTCGACTTAGCTGATGAAAGTTTCTCTAATATGTTTTACGTTGAGGGAATTCCTTTAATAGGTTTACTGCAAGCCATAGCTGCAGTATGCCATAACCGTAAATTACTGAATGGTAGAACACCGGGCTGACACATTTCCTTTATGATAAAGTTTTTCTTTAGCCTAACGTTTGTGCAAAACCTAATAACTGTTGCCGGTAAATATGAAGATGCAATTGTGGTGTGCGCGTGTCAGTGCTGCTTTTAGTTCCATGTTTCACCCTCAGAGCGGCTTTGCCAGCTCGACAGGCTTTGATATCGCTCTACTTACATATACAGTCTATTATCATTCATCTGAAGACCAAAGAAAGCTTCAATGAAATTGTTCAAAGAATGTATGTATGTATACTTATAATTCACTAAGCCATTAATATTTTGTTGTAACTGACCCCCTTTGCTCTAAAGGCTAAAGTAGTATGAAATTGAAGGCAACGTTTTGTAAACCTCCTAGTTCACTCGAACCGCAGTCGAGCCCTTCCTTGGAGCTTGAAAATCTGATTGGAGCTTGAGCTTGGCAAACTCTGTTGCCATCGTAATGTATTGTTTACCGTTAGGATTTTAGGGCTTTCAATTACCATATATGTAACACATGATCGCATTCGGTAGCTATCTATTTGCCAAAGTCCTAAAATTACTGTAGTAAAGCAACCCTCACCTACCTCAGTTGCTCACATTGCTCCAGTCTTTCCTTACAGTTCCAACTTCAGACTCCAGATAAATTTAATTTTAGAGATCAAGACAGAGTTACACTGCCGGAGTCGGAGGCTTTTAGGTATATAGAGTTTGACACTTGCTGTTTTTAGGAGTCGAAGTTGGTAAAGCTGCCCCAGGCGGTGATATGTTGAGTGTTGCAACACACAGACCCCTGTAGTGACCAGATGATATGCGGTGATCGCGAGACTGGCGTCATACGCTCGTCCTGACACAGTATTATGCCTTCTTCCATCACTTGCCCGCCACGGTCTCAGCACCTCTGAGGCACTAGAGCCCTCAAGGACCAGCGTCCTTCCTAAAGTACTCGTCAAATATGCTGTTGCTACGAGACCCAACATTTTAGCTGATCCTTACAGGTTAACTGGTGCTATACTTAAGATTAATGTTAATAGAGGTAAATAAGGGTTAAAAATGCAATGTTGAGGAATTCTCTTGCCTTCTGTACGTATTACGGCTCATTTGTGTAGCTCCCGTGTGTAATTTGAGGGTCAACTAACGGTAGTAACAATTATTACTCCATTGTACCAGCTAGCACTACAGATGTGACCTGTATCTGGTGGAAATACCTTCTGTAGTAGCCATTGAGCGTGCTGCCCTCGGCACTGTGTGGAGCAGATCTCTTGTGCTGTCAGCTCAAGCTGTGTAAGTGACTGTCGAGCGCCCGTTATTTTTGGTATATTATAAAGAAAGACTCTTGCAGCTCCCACAGCGTGCTCAGAAAGCGGTTGTTTTCACTACTGTGAAGGATCCTAGCCTAAAATACTGAACAGCCCTCAGGGGGCATAAAGGGCCATAGGCGATAGGGTTAGGTTAGTCTATCCATTATGGGGAGTAGCGCTCACAGGGGAACCCATAGGCTACCTTAACCTTGGTTAGGCCTTCGGGACATCTGTCTTTCGTGCCCACTTCCACTTCTATATCCATACTCCAGCTCATACTTTGTCCTGTTCTTCCTCTTTTATCCTGACTTGCTGTGCCGACGCTACTGGGTTCTGTGTGGAAACACCCTCGTACTTTGGTTCCGCGGTTCTAGCCACATGGTCGCCCATCCTATGTTATGGGGAGTAGCGCCCCCAGGGGGTTTGAGTAGGTTACCTTAGCCATTAGCTAGGCCTTCGGGACGTCTGTCTTTCGTGCCCACTTTGCTTCCTTCCACTTTCATACTCCTACTGATCTTACTGTTGTCTGTTCTTCCTCTTCTTTCCCAACTTGCTGTTCCCATGCGCGTTGATCTTGTGTGGGCACACCTTCGTGCATGGGTTCCCCGCTTTTCTGTCGACATGCTATATGTCCCTTGCTTTTCCGCTCTTAGAAGAGCTGAGTACTTATTTAGGGAGGCTTAAATCTTCTTATAATACCTAATCTAGCCACATGCTATGTATCCCTTCTCTCTCTTGAACCCCTTTTGCAGTGGCTAGGGAGGCTGAACTAACTTGATAATAATTAGTGAAACACTCCGAGAGCGCAGACATCCGACAACGAAAGCTTGCTTGTAGAAAATTTATATTAGCACTGAATCCAGGATCATCACCAAAGGTTAATCATGTGTCCCTCATAATACCCGGAGAAGTTCTTGAACTTTTCATTAAATTCATTGATAAATTTTAGGTTATGCTCTGGCAAACAGCTAAACGGACCAACTGATCATTACGAGAATTGGTTCATGTCATGAGGTACTAACATTAGCAGTTCCTGCAAAAACTTGAAAACACGTTCTAACCTTTTTAAATTATGGGGCCTAGAAAAAAAAAAAACAGATAAACAAACTGTAGAACGGTTTATTCTTCCTGACACCTAACCACCCCTGTAATAAATTTCATGGAAATCCGTCCATAAGCTTTTGTGTTTGAGTTATCCTAGTAACAAACAAACTCTGCCAAAAACATACTGTCTTGACGGGAGTCATTACAATTACTGAGGAGTAGTTGCCGAATCTTGAGCGGATTTCTCTGTAATGTTCGTAAATGTGTGCACTGAGAAGTCATCAAGTTGTGATTTTCTACAAAATTTGCTAGCGGGCATGAAGCAAATGGATGGAGCCTCGTGTGCCACTTTAAAATTGCCAAATTAGCAACTCTGTGTACCGTGCCATTCTCTGGACTAAGTCTAAAGCACCGTGATGTACTTATTTTGCTTTTCCCCTCGTCTTTTATGCCTTCTCGTTGTCGTTCTGCCTTTGCGCCCTGACGACGCGTATATTCTCGTCCTTCTGTACTTTGAAGGGGAGATTTTGTGGTCCATACATTTCATTGCTGTATCGTTACGTGCTGCCCATATCACTGTTTTGATTATCAATTATAGCTAGTATGAAATATCAGTCTCTGGAAGGTGCTTTCATATCAGTGAGGACACACCGCAGCCTGACCTGGCTACAGTCCTACGATGCCGTTTATAGCAACCCTTTCAAACCCAACTACATCTCAAGGTCGACTAAGTTACTAATAAAGCTATTGTTATGAATATTGGTACATATACCGTACCATGGTGGCATATGCCTGTGTGGGCTGGCATAACGCGCTCAATAATGATTGTTACCCATCAGGTGACTCAAAAAGTTCTTGGGTTTTCTCTCCGACAATACACTGTAAAACACGCGCTTACTTCCTAGTACCGATGCCACATGCTAGTCAAAAGAACAAGTATCGTCGTCTTTTAGTCCCAATGTGTTGATGTGCATATTCAAATAGCACACACTTGCAAAGAATTTTGAGTTATAAATCACTCCAGATATGATATGTCCGAAAGTTAACTAACGGCACTTGCGGAGTAAACTGAACTGACGGTAAACATTTTTACACCATTTCTTGGCCATCTCAAAGGTGTGCTTACAAGAGTTCGACACAACGTTCAAACGAAAAGATGACGATATTCGTTCTTTTGACTAGCGTGTGGCATCGGCATTAGTTACCACTTAGCATGGTCCGCCGCCAGCCGTAACTGCAAAATCGTGGCAGCTGCGACACTTTCCTCTGAATTTTTCCCATTAGAAGGTGCTGCGAGGTCTAGAATATGGAGGGCTTTAGTGACGCGGTTTAAGTGTCAGGAATTATTCCGAAAATCAATACTAAAATGAAAATATCGATTCTCTAACTGGAGAAGAAACCATAAATGCTTCAAAATTTTGCTATAAATTTATATTTTTACTACCACGTATATATTCACCAGGTAGCTAATTCTTCGAAAAAATGTAATTAAATTGAGTTTATAGCTTTGATTAGGGAACTTTATTAAACAATATTTCTTATTAGCCTAAGTATATTACCATATTCATCGGTCCTGGTTTGTGCAGCGAACGATTATGCTTCTTCCAGATTATGGTGTTCGCAAAGAGGACATTTACCGGCATTTTTTGTTGTTCTCTTCCTAACTTGCTGTTGTGTCATAGGCGGTGATCGCCCTCAGGGGTATATTCTGGCGGGCCCTTTCACTGCCACAAAATGTTTGGGCCTCACGAACCCAAGGGTCCCTAGCGCCTTTTCCGCAGGGGATGTTGCAACTTGCCGCAGTTCCTGCTGACGAGGTTAGTTTGGTAAAGTTAGGTAGGCTCTCAATACTTCCCCTTCTGTGTCGAGAGGTGGGCCGCTGATCGAGGTGGCCGACTTCTTCCCGCTGGACTTCTGCCATCTTGTTTTTCGTATCCTTCCCCTGCGCGGCGTAGCTGAGCGAATGCGTTCAGTCGCGCCCGGGGGTTAGAGATGCACATCTTGCGCCGTTTTCCATCAGTAGCGCACTGACCACTTAGAATCTGAGACCTATCGGCAGCAAAGCCAAGACAAAACTCATTGACCATTTGAAACAAGCCACGTACTTCGCGTCCTAGTTGCGCACGAACCTGTGTTAAACCACAGGAATAGTTCGGTGCGATGTACACATTGCGTTCCTGATGCGCTAGTAAAATTTTGTGTAACAACTACTAGGCGATGATCCTCGATACATGGACTCCTCATATTTCATGACAGCTGCGTGTCCGTCACGTGTAATATCTTATGCCACAGTGTAGCTCCTCGGGAGACTTGAACTAAAGTGTAACTCATTCCATCTGCCGACTGGGCAACGCAGTGTTACTTACGAAACTCCTTTCTTGCACATCTTAGCTATTTTCACTATTTTATCCCTGCACCACAGTATTTTCTTAGCTACAGTCATATAGCTACATCAGAGCTGGGCAGTATCTACATACTTTTTTGTATCTAAATGCTGTATCTAGATACTTTTCAAATGTTGTATCTAAATGTAGTATCTAGATACTTTTTGCCTGTATCTAGATACTTTTTTAGATATTAAATTATACCTATTATTATACATGAAATATTGTACGTACAATAATATTCAGGTTCATAAAATAATGATAAAGCCGATAACTAAGCGAATAAGAGATGGCAACCCTGAACATGTTCTGTCACGGTGGCTCACTATTCTATTAATTTTTTAGAAGCCTTCTTTTATTTTGTTTATTAAAGATTTGCTTGGAATTAGGGTAACATCGACCAAAATATACGGCCTAAATTATACTTTGCATTTGAATGTTATTGCAGAGAAGTCGATATACCTATTGACTACGAAATTTCAACGACATTGCCACTTCTTTTAGAGACATATTTTTTCACAAACAAATGTGATCAACTATTTAGCCTCTTTGCCGGAAGTAAATGTGCAACAGTCATTATTATTGTAATTACTAATCTACTATACAAGTCATAATATTTCCTTGTCTTAACATAGGTGGACTTAATGTAGATTTTTAACCATATGAACTAGTAAAACTATTAAATTCAGTTGTAAAAATAAAAGTATCTAGAATTGTATCTATAGATATTTTTAAGTATCTAGTATCTGTATCTAGATATATTTTAAGGGTGTATCTAGTATCTAGATACATTTTTGAGTATCTATGCCCAGCTCTGAGCTACATACGTCACAAGCTAATATTTGTCACGTAAGGTAAGATGTTCGCCAGCGAGCCTATATGCCAGTAAGTTCTGTGATGCCTTGTATCTTAACTGTTCGATGTTGAGAAGGCAATACTTCTCCTCAACTGACATCGAGGATTAGCACAATAAGCTTGTTCGTCCCGGTCCCACTCCTCAGTTCAGAGTTGATCATTCAGTTGATGTTGTGATCTCTTATAGGAAAGTTTCGTTAGTTTTGTGTTCAGCTGTAGTTTGCATAGACTAACATGCTGTATCTGTGTTATTGCATTCATAGTTTATATCTATATTGGTACAGTGAGCTCTGCTTCTGCTCAGCTGTGGAGTAGCGTGTACAAACTGAGATGTCGGTGTATTGGACTGTTCGTGACATAGTGTCTGATATTGTGCCTGTACCTTTGTAGTCTTATGCTGCTATGAGCGCCTCCCTGTTGCCGTGGGGCACCCGGTCCTGCTTATCTCCCCCCCCCCTCCTCGAGTGCGGTCTGCAGCAGTGGCAGGTCAGGAGAGCTCAGGGCACTTATGTCTTCACTCCAAGTTTGAGTTAAGCAAATGCTTAATCTCTCGCTACGGGCTGACGGCCATAGCCACAACCCACAGCTAGTGAAGGAATCCAATAAGAACACCAAACGAAAGAATTGGATTGCTCAAGGCGCGACTACCGCTCATAAACCTCGTTTCAGTGCTGTCCCAACCCCAGGGCAAACCTGAGTACCTTTTCTACGGGAGATGTTGCAGGTGGCCGCAGTTTCTGTTGAAGAGGTTACTGCTGCAAAATTAAGTAGGTTTTTCAATGTTTCATTTTCTGTTTCGCGAGGTTGGCTGTCGACCGAGATAGCCGACCTAGTCTGCGGGACACCTCTACCCTCTCTCGCGTGGAAGTCCACTAATGGGACCTTTTTCCTAGCCAGTAGTAGCGCACTGCGCCAAGATTGAGACAAGTATAGAACTCACTAAGTAAGTTCACCATCAGATTGAATTTCCGACAGATTGGCGAGTAAAACTAAGTATCCGTGCTAACATAGCGCCTTCGTGGCAGCTGCTGCCGTGGTTAAGCTAGGACTCTAATAATAGCAACAATCCAATGCTGTCTGCTGCGAGGCGCCGTCAATTTGCCACTGCCCAACTGTATGTCGCTATCTCCTCCTTGCCACTGGTGACGACGGATCCGACGCGCTCGGGGATCAGCTCAGTCCAGATTACGATAAGTGCGGCGCTCCGATTCTTGTTATATTTTGTATTTACGTTTTAATGATTTATGAAATTCCAAAAACACCGATATGGTTGTCACGCTTGTAACTGTATTATGTTTGCTCAGTGCAAAATTCAATGAAAATATCAGACATTATTTCCTGAACAATCTCATATATTCATTCCCAATACATTACGCGATAATAATTGTGTTTTCTTTCTCCTATGTTATGAATTCGTTGACTAATATTTTGTAATTGGTCTATGGTAATGAGAATTAGGTGCGTGTGTGTTTATCAGCGCCTTTTTCCCCGCCACAATATGTTTGGGCATCACGCACCCAAGGATCCCGAGTGCCTTCTCTGCAGGGGATGTAGCATCTAGCCGCAGTTCCTGCTGAGAAGGTTAGTTTTGTAAAGTTTGGTAGGTTCTCTATATTTCCTTTCTGTCTCGCGAGGTGGGCCGCCGATCGAGGTGACCGACTTTTTCTGCGGGGCTCTTATCTTCGCCCGTGTGGAGGGCCACAGAAGGGGCCGTCCGCACGGGCGCTTCNGTAAGCCGAGTAAATCAATCTTAGATCGCTATTGATTGTCTAAGTTTCAGAAATAGCGGGACAATACCAATATAATAATAATATCAGCGCCTTTATTGTGTCAGTGAGCTGTGTCCGCCCCTCAGAGGTATATTCTGCCGGGCCCTCTCCCTGTCAGAATGTATTTTGGCATCTCTCTTCCAGGACCTGTCCTGAGTGCCTTTTCTGCTGGTGATGTTGCAGCTGGCCGCATTCCCTAATGAGTTTAGCTTATTGTGTTAGGTAGGATCCGCGAGGTGGGCCGCCGAATGGTGGCAAGCAACTCATCCCGCGGGGTTCTTACCTGCTTCCGTGAGGTGAACCACGGAAGGGACCTTCCGCATGTGTGTTTCTTCCTTCTGCTTTCTTCTTGTTCCTTTTTCCGTCTCTTTGCTCTCTGCAGCGTTGTTGAGCGAACAGCCGTGCCGTATAGGGTCAGAGATACTTTGTGTCTCTTTTCCTGCCAGGAGTAACGTTATTTGAATAAAAGGAACACTAAATTCTTCCATATACGCAACAAATAAATTCCGTACACCAGAATGAGTCCCCTCCGGGGGCATAGGATGGGTCATAGGCCATAGGGTTAGGTTAGTTAGGTTCGCCCATCCTATGTTATGGGGAGTAGCGCCCCCAGGGGGTTTTAGTAGGTTACCTTAGCCATTAGCTAGGCCTTCGGGACGTCTGTCTNACACCTTCGTGCATGGGTTCCCCGTTTTTCTGTCGACATACTATATGTCCCTTCCTTTTCCTCTCTTAGAAGAGCTTAGTACTTATTTAGGGAGGCTTAAATCTTCTTATAATACCTAATACCAGAATGAGTAAATTAGATCAGTTACTTGGAACTTATATTGACAATTTTTTAATTAAAACGAAATTTCAATGTAGTAGAGCTTACACCGTTCATCGCTAGAGATGGCTCTCACAACCACTTTTCGGGTTACAGTGACCTTTTTTCACGTTGCGGTAGCCCGGATTTGGCGTGACTGCGACACACCCCTGCATTACCGTAACCCATGTCGCAGTCGACATTTGAGCTATGATTGCGACACGGGTTGCAACTAGCGGGGTCACCAGTATAGCACAGGTAACCCAAAAATGCTGATTGCGACACACCCCTGATAGAAATGAAATCATCACACAGTAATCAACTTATTCAGCTGTTCTTTCAAAACAAACATGGCGTCTTTCGCACGCTTGCAACATTTTCGATTTTTCTAGTGTTTCGCGAGATACAGTGATTTCTGATCGTTAAAGTGGCTTGCAACAGACGCCCATTTTTATCAACTTGTTCAAGTTCTGTCCGTTGTTTCAGTTTCTGTCGTGTTAGCTTTTTTACGTGAACTGGTTACGAGCCCAGACACAACCCTCCCACTTTATCCGGACTTGAGACCGGCTGCAGCAGTGCACCCCGGTTTTGGGGTACCTACCCCTCGTACATGTGGGGTTATGGAGAAACAAAGGCGATCAGCCTGCGCAGGAAGGAAAGGAGGCTGAAACGGCTGAGTTACTTCGAGAGAATGGATCAGGGCAGACCCGCTAGATGTACAAGGCTAACACGGTGCAGAACAAAACTGGTGCGTTGACTGAGAACGCGCTTGCGGGATGTCATCAGGAGAGACCTGGTGGGTGCTGCGGCCGAGATGGATGATGTCGCGGATGAAGCCATAGACAGAAGTGAATGGCGAGACGTTGTCGCAGGCTCCTGTCCCTGGCACGCCACGGGAGATTGAGTAAGTAAGTAAGTCAAGTTCAAGATCTGTGGAGGCTACAAGAGATAAAATCGGTTTTCATCTGTATTGTTTATTTAAATTTATTGATTCATGAAGCACGTTGTAAAAACAGACGTGTTTCATGCTTCAAAAAAGGACTTTTTGTGGCCAACGTACGGATGATTTCGCTTGATCCGTGTACGTGTTTTAGTGACTACTTTTTGACGTGATTCTGATGGTGATGAACAGTGATCAGCAGTGGAAATTGATCGCACCGTGATTTCTCCCGAGAGCTGATCATGGTTGATCTAAGAGTGATTCCAACCTTTAGACTAACAATAATTCAGAATTTGAAATGCAAGTTCGCGATGTTTTCTTATATTTAAGGATAACTTGAATAATATTGTGATTCTTTGTAATACTGATTTCCAGCATTGTAGTTTCGTTAGTTTTACGGTTTTATCCCTGTACAGTGTTAGTTCAATTACGATTCACTTCAAAATATATTAAAATTTCCTAGAAATTAATTCCCCACCATCTTCCGTGTAAATATGATAGACATCTATTTTTTGAAAACAATCATGGCATCTTTGGTTTGTTTTAAAGGTCATTGACCGTTCTTGTGCTCTTCAGTGATCACGCTGATCATGATCATGGCGATTTTGATTACGAATGTGGCCATAAAAACAGGCACCTGAACCAGCTCAACGCGCGGTGTCCATCAGTTTCAGCGATCGCGTCGAGATGAATGACGTTTGGACGCTGACAATCAATAATTCGATATGCAACTGGAAATTCACTTGCATGTCAGGTTTTTTTTTAGATATCCGTGCTTAACGTTCTCGTATGGATAGCATTATAGAACTCGTCTGAAAGTTGTCCCAGTGGGGGTTCTGCAGGAATAGCACTGATGATTGATGAAGTACGAGAAACGGACTGTGATTGCTTGAAAATGGGACATAATAGACAGAAACAGTCTTCAAATTTAGACGAAGTAGAATTGATGAAAATAGAGTTCAAAGAATTCCTGCAAAAAATTGGTTGTTTCCAAGGAAATATCCTTTACTAGTGGCCCGAGCCGTCAAATAAATGACGGCCGAAAATTAGGACTTCACGAAAATCCCCGTTACCGCTTGTGTTTTTTTTTTCTTTACTTTTCAGAAGGCTTCTTTATGAAAATTCAGCATTATGCGGGTACATCTTGCTTTTCATTATTGAAAGATCAGGCCTGCAGGAGTAGGACCTATTTAGCAGCAAAACCTATAGTTAAACCCGAAAAATAAAAAGCTTAATCACAAAATTACTGCTTTCACTTTTGATGGCAGGGCCCCGTAGTATATGCGCAGTCAAGTAGTATCTCCCGTAGCACCTGTGAGCGTGTCCAAACACAGTCATTCAGGCGAGCTCATGGAACCTCAGCTGGAGTTGCCGATTGCCTACCCAGTATCCTAGATACCGACTGCTTTAGCTATTGCATTTCTTCCAGAGCTGGGCATAGATACTCAAAAATGTATGTAGATACTAGATACACCCTTAAAATGTATCTAGATACAGATACTAGATACAACTTTACAAATGTATCTAGATACAGATACTAGATACTTAAAAGTATCTATAGATACAATTCTAGATACTTTTATTTTTACAACTGAATTTAATAGTTTTACTAGTTCATATGGTTAAAAATCATGTAATTCAGGTGGATACAATTCTGTTCCTTTATAAAACTGTTGTATAGTAGATTAGTACTAGTATCCTCTACATTTTTTTTCACATCGAAAATATAACGCTTCTAAATACACCGGTTGCGTACCACACAAGGAATTTGTAAATGTACTATGTTTTATTTGACGTGTATTATCCCATTTAGACGCGTACTATGTTTCTTTTGGTGTGTAATTTTATTCAGTCTGTCATAGTCACAGAGTCACTGTGCGTCTGTAGACTTACTATATTTATCTTCATGTGTAAATTCATTCAGTCTTTGTCATAA
>LQNS02277221.1:7319475-7330688 GCA_001587735.2 Parhyale hawaiensis | reverse complement strand
TTCATACTCCTACGTTCCCATGCTTTATTCTGTTCTTCCTGTTCTTTCCGGACTTACTGTTTTCATGCTCGTTGATCCTGTGTGGGAACACCTTCGTGCATGGGTTCCCCGTTTCTCTTGGCATACTATATGTCCCTTGAGCTTTCCTCTGTGATATCATTTTGCTCGAAAACGGAGGCTTAAACTTCTTAACTATAACTTAATTACCTATGTAATTTTGCATAGTTCACTCTTCGTGTATTTTTGCTTTCTATGCAATGATGCCGTGTATGCTGTGCCTCTGTGGCTGCCCAGTCAGAAATCATCATCATCGGCATTACCTCTAATTATCGACACCACCAAAGGACCNTTAATTACCTATGTAATTTTGCATAGTTCACTCTTCGTGTATTTTTGCTTTCTATGCAATGATGCCGTGTATGCTGTGCCTCTGTGGCTGCCCAGTCAGAAATCATCATCATCGGCATTACCTCTAATTATCGACACCACCAAAGGACCAAACGACGAAAATCGCCATTCATTACAGGCTCTTATTTCATCGGGATGTGTCCGCTTTTCTCGCCTGTAACCCGCTCCGTACTTGGTCGGCACGCATTGCCGAAAACATGACCTGCACACACGGCAAAAACAAGCAAACATTGAGCACCTGGGGTCAAGGATTCGAACCTCTGCCTCACCGCGTGCCTCCTCATTAGAGTGGATCGTTTTTGAACTTTTTTATATCAAAACGATCTAATTATAAAAAGTTGCTATCATATGAGAAAAAAAAATGGTGCCAAATTCGAGTTCAATCGGCCTTCATCTTCTAGTGCCTCAACGCATATGAAAGTTAAAATTTTGACTCAAAAAAGCTCAATATATATACTTTTTAGAATGGATTTAATTTTTTTGTGTCTAGCTACAAAAGTGCCGTAAATAATTTGAATTTTTAATTTTTTCCTGTTTCAACAATAAAAAAAAACAATATCTTCTGTTGCCTCATGGGCGTTAAAGAAACAGCTTTTGGGCATTTTATTAAAAATAAATGCACACTTCTTTAAAAATCACCAAAAATTAGAAATGAATTTAAATGTTTACGTCTACCTTACAAATACTTCATATACCTACGTGTAGTCTATAGAAACTACTGTGGAAATTTGAGGCAATTTGAACAAAATATTCTGCTGCCT
Organism: Parhyale hawaiensis; assembly: GCA_001587735.2. Classification (NCBI taxonomy): domain Eukaryota; kingdom Metazoa; phylum Arthropoda; class Malacostraca; order Amphipoda; family Hyalidae; genus Parhyale; species Parhyale hawaiensis. Next base: position 7,329,519 of record LQNS02277221.1, on the reverse strand, counting down.
CAAGACCTATAAACTTGCTATATAATTGTCTTCTATTATTATTATTATTATTATTTAACATTTATTTCTCCACAGGCGGGAGGTGTTCTTAGATTATTATATTACAGCTTGCATTAAAAATTGTGTGTATATTCATTTCTTAGTGATATTACAGCTATATATTCACAACCTAATCTACATGGCTCAGTGCCATCACTGATGGCCTAACCTAACAATCACCCTCGCACGAGAAGCAAGATAAGATATAATTGATTCTACTAATATTAATATTACAGCTTGTTCACTTAAAGTAAGGTAAATGGAAAGATAAATATCTGATTTCATTGAGAGGTGTATTTTTTAGATTGTAATTATTGCGTTTGGATGATATACATATATGTAAATATGGAACTCGCGGCTTATTTATCATGTATTTTTCACGTAAATAGGCGAATAAATACATAATAAATAACTCAGGACTAACCGCGTGAAAGTGGTTGCATTTCGAGTCCCACCCTAACCGACCTCATTCTCCTTTCCATGGTTAAATTAAATTTAACTGATAAATTGAAATCTTTTAATGTCAAATTTTGGAATTTTTTTCTGGAACTGATGTTATTTTTTTATTAATCCATCTTTAGAAAGATTACTAGCTACCTACTTACAGAGCAGCATCAGTAACAAGCTTCACCAGCAAGTAGCTTGTAATCTTTCTAGAGATGGATTAATAAAAAATAAGATCAGTTCCAGAATTTCGGCTCAACTGTTTTTCTCATAGGATAGCAACTTTATATAACGAGATCGTTGTAATATTAAAAAAAAGTTCAAAAACGATCCACCCTATACCTCTCATGCTCAACTCGGAAGTCCACCCTTTTACCGCTCACGCTACGGCGCTTCCTACCTCAGTGAGGTATCAGTTGTGTATAGAATGTAAGACACTGCGGCATGTCCTTTGTTTGCTTGTACCCTAGAAATAAGACACATTCTATTGTGTAACATTTACAGTTTCAATGAGTTCTTGTAATATTTCTATGAATGTTATTGAAGGTTATTGTCATTATTGCACGGACGTTTTACATCGATGATATAGTTATGCTTCTTCCTCCGATATTTAATACGACAGTGACGCTTTCATTAGAATGAGATAGGAAAAAATTAGGGTATCCCTGATGCAACCTAGAGAGGCATCAATAGGAAAAGGAATCGAACTTAAATTCAAGTTGCCACTGCTCGAAACTCTTTGGTAGAAGCTTCACTGCCTGCCTTGGAACATTTTTCATACGTCATGGTACGGGTTCGACTGTATCATACACACCTAATTTAGGGACAATATTTTAGTCTGTGGAATTTCCACGCGTTTTTTTATCATTACATAAGGGAAAATTTGGGTACTCTAGATGCCTTCTCGGGAAAGAACAACACGAGGCAAATTTTTATTTGTAAGCTGCTACTGCTCGCAGGTCATAGCTCAATAGAAATTGTACTGTCTGACTTGAAACATATTTTCACACTTCGTATTCATGATACGGATATGAGGTATCACATACGAACTGTGCTTCTGTTTNTGGAATTACCATAGGTTCCAGCTAGTTGTTCCAGTATAAGTTAACCTACCTTATAAACCGGCGTCATATTTCATATATGTGTATAAAATGAGAAACATATCTCTGTATATACTCGTTTGCTAGGCTTGTCACATACCGTATATACTTATTGGTACGTTAGACAAGCAATTGATACAGGCATAAGTTAAATTTTACAATACCTATCTCTACGAAGCCAATTGAAGTCGAGACAACTTTTTTGGTAAATTCACTAGCACGAGTTAATACTATTGCAAATACCATAATTGTGAATTTGCTTTTACCGCTGTACCGTAATCTAAATATCGTGCATGTTAGCTTCATATTTCGTTGAAATTAAGTGAATGCCTGCATTATGCTGAATCAAGTGCTTGCTATAAACAACGAATTTAGACTACTGTTCAGGTAAAATACATATGTAGAGAACATAAATTTGTAGGTAAATTTGTTAGTTTCAAATTCAGGTAATAATTACTTTTGTTAGGTAGTCAATAGAATTCTGAATCAGTAAAATGTAAAACATTGTGATCATTTTCAGAAGGAAAAAGAAATAAAATTGGCTGCGAGATCGTATTTGCGTGCCAAGTGGTGTAGGTGCCCAAAGAATGCCTACAGGAAATTGATTCTTAACATAGGAGGCAAAGCGAAGATAATCGCCTGTTATTATGAGCAATCGTTAGGCGACGGGACGATCGTTGTAAAAAAAGAAGCAGACGTCTTGCCGACGAAAATCTTTTTAATCGGTCCTGCGACGGTAATCTCCTATACAATATCGACGGGCGCCGCGATAATTGCCGGCGGTGAAGACGATAATTTCTGACTGGGTGTGCATGTATTTTTCTGTGAATTGTACCCTCTGTCTATTTTTCTTTTTCATTATGCTACCTGCATTATTTTCATGACCGGTTGACATGAACAACTAGTATGTTGGCTAGCTACCCTGCTAGTCAGTAAAGGAAGGCTCTCACTTACAGTGCCGTACACTGTTACCATGCAACGCTGTAGCCACACCCTTGTCCGTACACACGCTGAGGTGCGTCGCATTGGCTGCTCGGAGCTGCTAAGTGAACAGCAGCACCGTGTGTATTTTTTACCGCACGCATTGTGTTTTGTTGTGGTGCGTGGCTTTTTTTTTTAATAGAATTGGCAAACTATACCTTGACTCTCATCCTCCTCCCTGCGACTGGATCCGATTTAGGAAGCGCCTTATTAATTTTTCAACCGTTATTATGGCGTCATGGTCTTTTCCTGAAGGAAGGTATCGCATTCAGAGGGTTCTATATGGTACTATTTTGCACAGAGTTGTTCTACCGAAAGTAGGAATTCGAATAATCATAGGACGTGTTTGAAGTAAAAGAGAGGTTCGAATCCTCTGGCGCCAGTTTAAGCTACTGGAAAATCCGTGAAGTGACATTTACGGTATTTATGGCGCATTGACTGTTGTGACTACTTTATTTTTGCTGAGAAAATACACACCCGCGTTCTGTCCGGCAGAAAACAGTCTCTAACTTTTTGGAAGGAACTCGCGCGTATTATCGCTCATTTCTATTCATCTGGTCACGGCGGTATGCAATTGCATTGTATGTGATGACCCAAAGTATGAAAAAACGCGGTAGAACTTGACTGTTCTCATTTTCAGCTCGCTAGTTACATTGCAATCTTGCTTTGCTTTCACAAAACCCTATGTGGTCGTACAATTTTACGATAAATTTACCCTGATTTATTTTATTTGTAGAAAACTTTTTTTCTACCACTCTACAGGGGCTACAGGATGGGCCACAGGATTAGGTTCGTCCATGCATTGTTAAAGAGGAGCAGCGCCCAAATAGATCTCGTAGGTTACCTAAGCCTTAGCTAGGCCTTCGGGACAGCTTTCCTCCGTGCTCTCATTCGTACCATTTTTGTACCCGTACTACTGTTGCCTTGTTCTGTTCTTCCTCTTCTTTCTCGACATAGCTACGCGTTGAACCTGGGTGGGAACACCCAAGTGCATGGGTTGCACATTTCTCTTGACGTATATACTGCAGGTCCCTTCCTTTGCCTTTCTCAGAGCAGCTACTTTGTACTGGTTAAGAAGGCTCAAATTAACTTCTATTATAGTAATTTACCTGCCATCGTCTAAAATTGCCTGACTCCTCTCATAAAGTTTGCTACAGCCAGTGACAAATTGACTTGTATACTATGCCCATTGTGTAGCTATCCACTTTATTAGGTTGCGGCAGACCCACCAAACCGTCAATGTGACTTTGCTTTTTTTTTTTTTTTTTTTTGGAATGTAACTGACGTAAGAAGAAACTACTTCTGCTCTTTGGTCTTCTAAGCATAACTCTTCTAACCCTTTACTGCATGGTATATCATATTTGATCTATACCCGCATAGTGTTACTTGTACGGGATAGACGGGATTAAGTCATTAAGCTTTCCTTTTCCGTAGCAATTGCACTATAGCTACGGCTCATGTATGACAATCCATACAGCTATAGTGACGAGTTCATTACCTGTCTCGGATCGGACAGTCTCTGTAGAGACCTGCATCAATATTTCGTGCTTAACGCCCGCGCGTTGCTTCTCTGAATATTTTAACATTTGCGATTGCCAGCTCAAATCTCTGCCAGTTTTTCTCTTTTTTTTTACAGCGGCGATATACTTGATCTATGAAAGCCAACAAGTATCTTCATTGATCATACTGTATGTAAGCATACTGGCGCAAGAGCAATGTTGCCGGAACGAAATGGCTAATTCAGCAAGTGAGGTGACTGCTGTAGGGTCAGGTTTACTGTAACTGTGTAGGTATTACAGACGACGGAACGCGCGGTGTCCTAACGTCACGTGACTGGAGCAAGGGAGGAACATTCCTCTTGACTCCCTCTACGTATATTCTGCTCTTGAATGATTAAATTTGTCTATAGGTAGCTAGGTACTAATACAAAGTACTTCGTACCAGTCCTCGCTCGTTTTTATTATTTGTTCTAATGGTACTGGTAGTTCCTCATACATACCAAGGATGGGTTCATTGAAATGACGTATGTCAAGGCCAGGACATAAATTTAGTCGAGTCCTTTCAGAGGGCATAGGATGGGTCATAGGCCGAATGGTTAAATTAGGTACGCCCATCCTATGTTATGAGGAGCAGTGCCCCAGGAGGATCCTGTGGATTACCTTTGCTTTATCTGGGTCTTCTTCATATCTTTCCTCCGTGTCTACTTTGCTTCCCTCCAGTTTCATTCTCTGATTCTTCTGTTTTTCTTCTTTCTCAACTTATTGTACTCATGCACGTTTATCCTCTGCGGGAACACCCTCGTGCATGATTTCCACGTTTCTATCGACATAATTGTATATCTGTTTTTCCCTCATTGATCACAGTACACGCTGTGGGTGGGGAGGTTTCGACTAGGAATATCATAACTAAGGAGATGATTAAGTGTTCAGAACATGTAGTTTCATTGTAAATATTGTAGCCATCCCTCACTGAGAAGAGTTGATGCAAATCAGTGTAACAAATTAAGTTCTTTCTGTGAATAAACTTTGGAAGAAAATAATTTACTAAATTCAATAAGCTTTACATTCATGAAGTACCGTGTATATACATTGCATACCTATCTTTCAAAAAGTAAACAGATTTTCCAGATTGTGCGCACTAAACGAATTCTGTTTTAACAATATCGAATACCTGGAACTAAAAGATTTGAATATGATTCAAATACTGTTTTAAACGAGCGCAGAATATAACGACTATCAGTCCTCACAAGCTGGCGGAATGTATTTCTCATTTGTGGTATCGCTTTTGTATCTATGTATATATCAACAGCTAAAGCTAAATAAATAACTGGTAAATATTTTAGCCTGAATATGAAAATGATGGTAGTTTTTGTTTATAAAAGAAATAACGTCTTAGTTTTGAGAAATATATAAACTGATATCCGTAGATGCCGTTAGTAGCCAGCGGTAACGCTAATGAGCTTATACGAGGGTCGTTCCAACGGTAATGCCTCCTATTTTTCTACTTGAAAAGTTGAAGAGCAAAGAAAACGGAAGTGGCACCATTAAAACGAGCGACCTTTTGAGCGCCAGAATTTACTTTTCTATGCAGTAGTCTCTACCATTTTCAATGCACTTTCGCCAGCGCTAAACGAGAGCCTTGATGCCTCGGTCGTAGAAGTTAGCTCCTGCCGAGGTTGTCCATTCTTTCACGCCTGCGACTACGGCGTTACTATTAGGGAAACGCTGTCTACATGAACCGTCCTGCAGCGTTGCGCACAAGTGGAAGTCTGACGGTGCTAGGTCGGGACTACGGTGTGTGAGACGACACCGTCCAACCGAACTTTGTCACACATTCCGTGGTCATCAAACTTGTGTGTGGCCTGGCGTTGTCATGTTGCAGACGGAATGTTTCTCGTACACTTAGCCGTACGATAGGGATGACAACGTTTCCTGTGCCGTGGCACCCACATCGAACTCTACGCCCATTTCATTCACCGTTCACCCCCGATCGGTGCGGATGAGTTGATCGAGGCGCACTTTGTTTTCCAGGGTGATGGCTGCGCTTGGGGGTCCGGAGCGCACTTTTTCACTCACATCTCTGTCGCCACTCTTAAATCTATGAACCCATCTATTAACTGTGCTGACATAAACTGCGTCGGCTTCGGAAACGTTTACCAGGCGCCGGTGAATGTTGATTAGTTCAGTTTTTATCTCCGGGAAGGAATTCAGTGACGCATCTCTGCCTCTGACGACTTCTATGACAGGGATTGCTTTCTAAGAGTGTCACGCCGTCACTGATCGGTAGATGGAATAAACTTAAACTAACTAGTTTGACATCACAATCACTAATGTTGAGGAATGGACTTAAGCCGCTGCTCGTGTTTTTCGCTAATATTTTGAGGGAGGAATGGAAAGTGCAAACAGTGTCCTTTATCGTTGGATACTTTTTAAACCATAGAGACAGTTTAATGTTCCACCTATGGTCATATGCCCCAACTTATCGTGGACACTCAACTGGCTGAGCCGGCCAAGTTGACTGTCTGCAGCAGAAATCAGAACAGAGGTTCATCTGTTATTGAAGCATGAAAACAAAGACACCTCTCTGAACCACTTGATTGATATCAGACTACACCTACACTGAACTGTCGTTGGAGATGCTGGTAGAAGTACGGGAAAATGCGCCACAAAAATAACCTTCTTGTAAAGGGAACACCTAGTGCTTATCTCGAGAGAGCATAGAACGCTGCTGCATAGCGTCACCAATAACTAGCAAATGCTGGGGTAACAGTGTTCGAGACCGATTGACAGTCATCGATTTAGTCGTGCCCTCAATCAGTTTCATGCTCTTGGTAGAGCGCTATGTAGTAATCAGAGACAGGTAGGTATCTGCTAGTCATAGTACAAGTACACACACTCGAGTTGTAATCATCACTATCGAAGCGGAGTTGTCGGTATAGTATAGTTCATAGCGTTTCCCCGTAAACTGTCGATGGGTACGCGTAGACACTAAATCACGCAAGGCTGCTGAAATTTTGTCCTATTTTTACCATTGATGCACATGGTTCACCCTATTGAACACCGCGTCAATATGGAGCTGAATGCGGCGGGCCTCAGACCGAATAGAGACGTCGGAGTTACATATGTTCTACCGTTAGTAGTGGGGCCAGCTGGTGTAAAGCAGAGGTAGCACAAGTTGGTGCAGTGCAGGGGAGCACCAGCAGCTGGTGCAGTGTAGAGGGAGCATCACCAGCTTGTGCAGTGCAAGGGGAGCTCCACCAGCTGGTGCAGTGCAAGGGGAGCACCACCAGCTGGTGCCGTGCGGGGGGAGCACCACCAGCTGGTACAGTGCAGGGAGAGCACCACCAGCTGGTGCAGTGCAGGAGGAGCACCACCAGCTGGTGCAGTGCAGGGGGAGCACCACCAGCTGGTGCAGTGCAGGGGCTTCACCAATCAATGGCGGCAGACCCACACTGAAGGTCGGCCTCTCTTCCTTGCTCGACTCTCCAGCGAGCGCGCAGCTCTTTCTTGTGCCCGCTCCTCCGTACATGTTGCCCCGGCCTCTGTTGGCTCCTGTCCCTCTTCTCTTCCATATTCTTCCTCCCAAGCTCTTAACACCCGTGTGGTTCAGCTCTGTGCTTCACTCTATACTAATTTAGCGTATGCGATACGCATATCAATATACGGTAGTCTTATTTCTGCGAAAAATATTATATTACGTCATACAGTGGATTAAACTCCTGCAAGCTTCACATACCTATATATTAACCGAAGCCTTGGTAATTAGAGAAAAAGATTTTGCAAGTCCAAGTCATAGATAATTTTTTATCGCACACGGAACGTGTGCATGGCTTGCTTGACCTTCAGCTCCTCTGCTCTTGCTCATCTTCTTTCAGGGTACTTCCATATTTATGTAAAGGTCTATACTGGGGTTAGGTACAGTAGTCACATGACCGCCTGTAGACGACTCGTGTCTGCCGTAAATGCGTGTCGCCCAAGACTGAGTGATCACAGTTGTACCGTAAGTTTTGTCTAATCGTCATGTTACCTCCGCCGAGGAGGTTATGTTTTGCCGTGTTTGTCTGTCTCTCCCTCTGTCTGTCAATTTGTCTCAAAAAGATATTGACGGATCTCTACGAAACTTACAGGGATTGTTAGGCATGTTAGCAGTGACAGATGATTAAATTGTGGTGAAAATCCATTCGTCTGTTTGTTTATATACCTATTTTTTCTTAATGCTATAACTCAAAAAGTTATGGGCGGATTTGCAAGAAATTTACAGGAGTCGTTAGATATATTACGAAGAGTGATGATCTGTTTGTTCGTTCGTGTGTTTATTGCTGTGTTTGATTTTGTGCTTGTTAGCAGAATATCTCAAAAAGTTATAAATGAATCTTTATGAAATTTATAGGACTTGTTTGTAATGTTAAAAGATATAAATGTTTTAATTTTGAATTTTTGATGATGATCTGGTGCTCCGTTTGTGTATTTGACTTATGTTTGTCATATTATTTGTTAGCAGCATAGCATAGGCTAACTCAAAAAGTTATGAACGGATCTTCATGAAAATTACAGAATCTGTTGATATTATCAAAAGGGTACACATGATTAGATTTTGCTATTGATACAAAAATAAACTCATGGTTTCAGAACCAATTGAATTTTCCGTTACCGTCGCCTTGCTTGGCGGAGGTATGCGTTCTCAGAGTGCTCTCTAGTTTTACATTATTTTGGCTTCCTCTAGTTAAGGTAGCCTGGCTGGGATCTGCGCTCATTTGATAGTTTTAAGTCCTCAGTGACGTTTAGTGCAAGTTACAGTCCAATCGCGTGGCTCGTCTATTGGTGGCGAAGTTTTTTCAAAATTCTGCCCTGTGTTTATTACCAAAGTTGAAGCTAAAGATGGGTGTGCGCTTAAGCTTCAGGTGGCAGTCTGACTTAGTGATGCTATAACCTATAGCTACATGTATAGGTGAGACTAGGTAGTCTTTAGCGAGCATGCAGTGTCCAGCCCACAGCATTAAATTGTTGTAGGCCTAACTGCTTTAGATACTCCCGTTACCGGCGCACAAGCCACCGCCACCTGAAGTGGCCACCGTGCACTGAAGGCAGTAAGCCAAAACAACAGCTGCTGCTGTGACGGTCCCCTTCTGGATAGTGGGACAATAATTCTTCTTCTTGAATGTTGCCGAATGTGCAGAATTTCTTTAGCGGTATAGTATCAATCCTGCGGTATTGGGCGTCACCTCACGTTTCCTTCGAAACTGCACTGTTAACCTATTAGCTCCCGTTTATTGCGGTAGTCGTACGAACAGTGAGACATCCAGCACGGCCTTCACCGAGCCAAACCCTGAGCTGTCGAGCGGGTCCTGTGCAAATGTACCACGCTGCAGGTGCTCAGTTTCCTCTCAACACACAGCGGGCCCTTACCGCAGTCGGTACGTGAAATGCGTGCGGCATTGCCGGTGGGTCCTGCATCTTCTGCAGACAAATAGCGCTCTGGATAACCGTCTATTTCGAAAACCTAACGCCGGTCTGTAAAGAGAGTGCGAGGCCTTGCACGGTCCCGTCAACTTGCCTGCGAGCTCTAGCTCTATATCCATCCCACTAATCGAGTAGGTAACTTAAGCATCGATCATACCAGGAAGCAAAGAGCGTAACGGGAGGACTCACGTGAAACCAGCGCTAAAAAGTGACGTCACATCGACGAACGGTACGGCTGAGCATCCCATTGCCATGTAATTAATTTCGTAAGAAAAACAGTCGTAAATTGTGAATTTTATCCCTTAAGGGGGCTGCGACCTGTAGAAAGAAAAAAATTAGTAAAAAATACAATATTGGTGTTATTGATCTGAAATTTACACAGTTCATTCCCATGATGGTTTCTGACATCGTGTATAAGTGAAAATGTGATCCGACGTCAATGACGTCATTATGACGTCATTGATGTCATAATGACGTCATACGTCGCCATGACGTCATTAATTGAAATAGAGATATGAAAT
>LQNS02277221.1:7270477-7292439 GCA_001587735.2 Parhyale hawaiensis | reverse complement strand
TCTTGACAGTGGCCGCTGTGTGCATCAGAACATTGTACTGCATGACGTTGTAAGTCAGTGGTAAATTATCTCATTGGGGAACACAATGTTCAACCATCAAGGCCACGTATTTGGACGAATTAAATCGTTTGTTTAAACGAACCAGAGTTCCTGGATCATGAGCGCTGATTGCTCCCCGTACTATGACAGACTCCTCCACTTTGTAGCGTTGAAACTACGCCTGGTATGAAATTCTTCACCTTTTCTTCGTCAAATTATCTGCTTAGGTACCATCACTGCCTAGCCTATTGAACTTTCTTTCGTCTCCAATACTTACCATTCTTCGCCACTAACACGCGTCACGATTCTTCTTCGATAGTGTCTGCTTGCGTCGTACGATGCAGCTTCTCAACCCAAATTCTTGCGACCTGTTCTTGATTGTAGAAACAGAACGGTCTCCCCCCAATGTTACAACGTTTTTGAAGCTCAGGGCAGTGGCAAACCTGTTTCTAATTCTTGGGATTTCTAAGAATTGATCTTCTCTGTAGGAGGTTGCCCTAGGACGGCCTGCCAGTTTTCTGATGTCTTTTCACAGTCACCTGAACTGCTTTCTCATCACACTTGAGTCTTCTGCCTAAGGTATTTCTTCGTTGGATGATCCAGTGTCGTGGAGTTTTATAAGTTTCTGACGATCACTGAAAGACGAGGCATTTGAAAATATTTAAATATCATTAGGAATGAAATTGAATTCAATGGAGCAACTGTTATAGATGCCGTTTTAGCTAAATTGCGCAAAAATCTACTGCATTGATGTTTAATTTTAAACAGCTGAGTATCTTGTTGCCTTGTGCATTGTAGTGGCACTACATTTTGGAAAAATAGCTTTTCTAATATAATCGAAGTTTGTATGTTAGGTACGGAAATCCCCTCAGGAGCATAGGATGGGTCCTATGGTTAAATTAATTAAGCTCGCCCGATCTATGGTATGTTATGGGAAACAGCAACCCCCAGAGGTTTGTACAGGTTACTTTAGCCAATAGCTACACTCTTGGGACGTCTGTCTTACGTGCTCACCTTATTTCCTTCCACTTTCATTCTCTAGCTCCTACTGATGTTACATTCCTATCCATCTTTCCGGACTTGCTATTTCCACGCGTGTTGCTCCTGTGTGAGAACACCCTCATGCACATGTTTCACGTTTCTAACTTTCTATCGATGTTGCTACCATATGTCCCTTATCTTTTCCTCAGTGGCTTCCTTTCATCCTCTTACTCCTACTGATGGTGCTTTGTTCTGTTCTTCCTCTAATTTCCTGATTTGCTGTTCCCATGCGTGTTAAGTCGTGCGCGGGCTCCACGTTTCTCTTGACATTCTTTATGTCCCTTCTTTTTCCTCTCTTTGGATCACAGGGGGTACTCTGTAGGTAGGGAGGCAGAAACTAGGAGAATACTACTACTACTACTACTAAGCATTAGTGTATTTTCACAGCACCAAATCCGTCCCCTCTTTCAGATTCTGCTTACTTTGTTTCTATCTGTTCTCTGTAGTCCTCTTTCTTCGATTAAGATGTCTTCACGAGAGATGATGATGACGTCCACTTTGATTGGTTTTCAGCATGGAACTACAGCTTTTTCCTTCCGCCTAGGAAGTTAATGAATTGTCCCCGTATATCTGTTAGCAAAATAACTCAAAGGTTATGGCCGGACCTTCAGTAAATTTACAGAAAGAGTTAGGAATGTCTTCAGGAACAGATTATCTGGATCGTCCGTCCACTTGTCTCGTCATCTGATGGTCTGTCGACCATTCTCTTTTTTGAGCGCTGTGTTGCTTTTGGAAGTCTGCGTTCTCAGAGTGCAGCTCTAGTTACTGCTCTGCTGGACTCCATTTAAATACCCGTCTGTGACTAGACTGCAATACAGTGATGTGATTTATGCTGCATTCTGAATTTTAGTCTTAAGAGTTTTAAAGCCTAAAGGGATGATACTCTCGAATGAATTCTTAACGAGCTGGTAAGAATGGTACAGCAGTCACTGCACTACCTAAGAGAAAGGAGCTAATTTTCTCCTCAACTCTGTTGATAATAGGTAATTGCCTCCGCCGAAGAGATGAGGTTTTTGTCGGAGCTCGCCTGTCTCTATCTGTCACCAAAATAACTCAAAAAGTTGTAGACGGATCGTCATTAAATGTACACACTCGAAAAATCCTTATTCCTGGCTTTTTCAAACGTGTTCTAAGCTCTAAAACACGCTGTCGCCGTGTTGTATGAGCACGCTTAGGCGTACATTGAACCTACCTCACGGCAAAACGGGCTGACCCGGCACGTGTTCGACTTTTTTCGCCAAAGTGCCGAAAGTTTGGCCCAAGACCAGCACACAAATGTGTGCACTAATTGCACACAGGCGTGCTCTAGACTCTCTAATCGGACGCGTGCTATGGGCAGTGAGCCCTCGCGCATCTCTGGATGCGCGTACGTGTCAAGCAGTTGGATAAATGATGCAGTTTATTGCCAGTGACATCTATACCTACTTAGCCTATGTGGGTGTCTGAAGTATGTAATCAAACAATTTATCACTTGAAATTTATCCCTAACTCACAAGTCCTCTCCGACGTTGGCACGCGTACGTAGGGGCGTGGAACACGCCTCGCGCTTTGGCGTGCAAGCGGGAAATATATCAGAAAGTCGAACACTTGCCGGGTCAGCACGTTTTACCGTGGGGTAGGTTCAATGCACGCCTAAGCGTGCTCCTACTGCACGGCGACAGCGTGTTCTAGAATTTAGAGCACTTTTGGAAAGCCAGGATTTTTTTTAGTGTATCCCGTAATTTTGTAGCCCGATTTCAAATGGATTAGTTGATTTCTAGAATATTTAAGGCCTGATGAATCGATGGAGTGAATCATCAAGCATCAACGAAAACAAGCATGGCGTCTTTCATGTGTTTGCAACATTTTTGGATTTTCTAGTGTTATATGGAATTGTAGTGCAGCTCATCGTTAAAGTGACGACGAAAAAGCGTTTTTATCGATTTTTTTACATGTGAACGCAACAGAAGACGTATTCAGTACATTTATATGTTGTGTTTACGTAACTTGACTTGCAACACGTTGAGAACACGGACGTGCTTCATCCTTCAACCTGGCGCGTTCATCGCACCATTTCCATCAACTGAACGCGCAGAACCCCCAGTTTCAGCGAATGTGTCGAGATGATTGACGTGCTAATTCGAATTGAGAAAAATAATATGGGCAGTGAAACAAAGAGCACAGATATCTCGAAACCATAAAATGAGGCTAAAGTAACCGGTATATGAGCTATGAACTGCCACGTACGATGCATGAATTTGACTATCTTTGCCGATGACCTACGGCTCACCATGCATCACACTCAAATTAGATAGTTCTTACCGTACTTTAAAGTTACTGCTCATTTATCGACGGTTAGTACAGCTATAGTACTATCTCCAAGATAGAACAAAATTAAAGCTGGCGAAAATTGAACTTTCCGAGAAACTGCTGTTTGCTTGCGCTGCATCACGAACGTCGGCCAAAGCCAGCACAGACGTTAGCTGCCGGCGCTTGTATTTTTCCGCGAGCGCATTTTCAGAAATCTTCGTGCCCTGCAAGTATTTGCTGAGTAGTATTTCCGCTGGCGTTGCTTTTTTTATCAAGTTGAATAAAAATGAATGCATTCAATTTTTTGAATAATTCTATTACTGCTGTTGTTTTGCCCGCAGAGATTAAACTTTCTTCATTTGCTCAAAGTATCTACTTACTTTACTTGATTACCTGATAATACTTCGGACGAGGTCCAGGTGGCGTTATGCACGCAACCCATTTTGCGCAGAGGTGATGCTGCAGTCCGTGACCAGCGGGATGGTTAACAGCGAGTTATCCCCACAGTTCACGTAGCCGCTTACAACAGGTTTATCTGGCACTTTCAGTAAGTGTGAGTCCAGTAAGTTTTTAAATTTCACAGTCTCTGTACGGTACGTGGTATCGGCAGTTTTCACCCTTTTTTGTCCGATACCGATACCACAAAAAATATGGTTGATACATTGGGTACCGTTGCCGCTAGTATCGGTACACCTGTAATTAAGATACACAATTATATTTTTGAAGAAAAAACTACTTTTTATTGGTGATACAAGTATATTTCTGGAATACTGCGGAGTGATGAGGCTTAGAAATAGTGAAAATCTCATGGTCGTAGATGCCAAGAATATATTCACAGCATTGACATTGAGGTACGCATTGTATATGCAAATTCCTTATGTTGATAAAAGCACTGATTTGGTAATAACTAATTGTAGTCAAGATCTTTTTGTCATTCTTTAATTTTGTGCACCTTGTATTTTTCAAATACTATTTTCTAGTATTTCTTTTTTTCTTTTATTTTTTAAAATTTATTACTGTTAGTAGGATTCGTTTACAAAAAATGCACTGCAAATTTCCAAGAGATCTGAGGGATAATAAATGAAATTTTTTATTTTCATACCTTCACAGGTGCTCTTTACTGTGAAGTTTCAAGTTTTGCCTTCTTCCATTAGGTTTACTGCTCAGCAAGGCTGCGAATAACTCAAACATCTGTAGCTTTTTTGCCAGGAAAGTATTAATTCCTTGCTGTGGATGATACTCATCGCAGGTAATTAGCAGATTCATTTAACGCGACGTAACTTCCTTCACTGAAGTGCCAGGTAACATGTATGCCAGTGTGATAAATCGGAGGCAGGCGATTTGTCGTAAAGTAGGATTTATGATCAAAGTTCGAAGCTTGAAATTTTAAATGTCCCTATAGGTGCCACTATTGATGTTGTGGACTGCCGCAGTACCGTAATATTATTATAGGTCTCACTCTATGATGCCATGGAGTGCCACAGCAGTGATGGAGTGCAGCAATGATACGGAAGATGTGCTTTACGTCAAGTAAAGGCGATGCTTGTGCGAGGGAGCCGAAAATATCGTTATGAGTGGAAGCCCTTCGGAATTTTCCGTTACGAGCCAAGCTTTGCTGTTGCTCATCGGACGCTAAGCGACGGGCGACGACGATCGCCTCGCCACTTGCCGCCTGTGACCACGACGTAGGTACGTATATAGTTCACGTGCATTGAACGTACGAGAATACGACTGGTGGCGTCCTTCAGTACAGCCGTGCCCCATTTCACGAGCAAAAGTGTCACCCAAATAAGTAGCTAACGAATTAAATCTTCATTTGAGTCTTGTCCCAGTTTAAGAAGAGGTGCTCGAAGAAAGCGTAAACTCAACTCCATGGCAAACATGTTTGTGTGTAAAGAGAAAATTAGTATAATGTTTCAAATACCTTTTTTTTCTCTTGTAAGTATAGTATATAGTTTGCATAATAATATTTATTGTTGCTAAATTGAGATACGTTTTGCAGTAGTAACGTTTGTCCTTAATGCCAGTTCTTCTTATATCAGGGCATGCCGTCATACTAAACTTCTTTTTAATTGCCTCTCCATTGGGACTATTCGGTCCCATTTCAGCTACTGCTGCTATAATTGATCCTTATTGTGGACGGTAAAAAGTTAGTCTATTGCATTGTTGACAATATATATAGCTGCCGTGACCTGTGTAACAATACCCCGTCTGCAGAAATTTTCGGTACAATGGCATATGTAATTAGATCCAAGGGAGACGCAGTTACACCCAGCTGAACATCCGCCCTTAACAGATCATACGCCGTGTGAGGTACACAGCTCGGTGTCTCCACCCGCACTAATTCTCGGTGTCTCTACCCGCACTAATTAAAGTATTTTTACACCTGATCAAATAACTATTTGAATTACGTGCAAAAATGTTTCTAAAAATTGCAGTACGTGGAAGCTACGTTACGCTAGTGCAGTACTCCCATGTACAGCAATACTCAACTTGTCCCTGTGCTCTCGCGCTTGCAACGGCTCCTGTGGTATTGTGTCGACTGTTAATACGATGCTCACCATACCACCTTTTTCCTACTTTTATTGACATTTGCTCTTTTTTCAACTTAAAACTTCTACTGTGCTTGGTCGACTTCCGTGCGTTTGGTCATCTTTTTTTTTTTTCACCCGTAACGTGTTCCTACTTATTTCCAAGTTTCTAAAAATATACAATTCATTTCTCAACGCGTATAATTTTTTTCGTTTCATAATTTCTGTAGTAGTTACTTATTCGGGGTTTAATAAATGTCCCTAACCACAATCTGTGTGATCCAAAACCATTAAAAGATTAAAACGGGAGATCGACACAAGTCGACGCAAGCTGTTAATAGTTAATAGATTAATTGACCGGTGTAGTGTTTAGAGAGGCTTTGACTACCCTGTATTTCTACTTGAGGTAATAAAAGCGTCATTTCATGTCTTTATCTAGTTTGCTAGTAGACAAAAACGTGTGTTAGTCAAATTTATCGTTCTGGGAAACAAGTGTTACTTGAGGAATTGTGGCATTGTTCTAGATAGGTCTTATGATATAATTTCCTCTTCATTCCATTTGTTTCCGGGATATCCACCCACCCTAGGACTATACAGTAGGGTGGACCATTACCATTGGGTTAGGTAGATCCGCTCATCCATTGTTTCAGGGAGTCGCATTCCAGGGGACTATACGGTATATGTAAGTTACTTTGGCTAGGTCAAGGTCATCGGAACCTGTTTCGTATTTCTATTGCTTTAGTCAATTTCGTAGGAACTCCTAATATTTTGGTTCTTTTTTCTGGACCCCTCAAGGGGCCATATGGGGGTTTAATGTGACTCGCCCGTCCCAGGTTATTGGAAGCAGCGACTACAGGAGGACTCCGTAGGTTACCTTAGCCTTAGCTAGGAGACTGCTGTGATCCATTGGACAGTAGGGATCTGCATTTAATATAAAAACGCGCCCTGTTGTCACAGGTTATAGGCTCCGTCAAGGAAAATTTTTATCGTAGTTACCCATTTAGATGTCCACGTCATTCGGCTCTCAGGACGTCTTTGCTTCCTTCTGCTTTCATGCTTCTACTGATGTTACTTTCCTCTGTTCTTTCTCTTCCTAATCACGTTGATCTTGTATGGAAACATCCTCGTGCATGGTATCCACGTTTTGATCGACACACCATGATACCTACTGTGTGTCCTTTCTTTCTCTGCGACATCGCCATTATTGTGAAAGCATAGGCCTGAACTATTAAATATAATGTGTGTTGGATGTCTCCCTTGCTTGCATTGTCCACGTTTCAAGAACCAGTTTTCCTGTCACATTAATAATTGTTTTACATAGTTTCTTGACTAAGAGTGACACGAAATAGTGTCTACATGCGCTACGTAAGGGCAATTGTAGGGACCAAAACTGCCCGTACTTCTCACAGATGTCATTCGTGTTGCTTTCGGTTTTAAATAATGAAATCGCTCAATAAAATTGTTATTAAATCTGAGGTTCCAGTTCCAAATAATGCTATGCCTGTGAAACTTGATATGAAATGTCCACGGTGAGGGGTTAATTTTTGTTATTACTTTAAGAGATAAAAGTCTTTTTATTGGCTTTTGTTGACTTGCTCTTCTCATAAGCTGTCTTCCTTGCTTGGGTTCTTTGTTTTCTGAACATACTGCATGTTCCTTCCCTTTCCCTCTTTTGAAATACTGCTTCGTGTCTAGGGAGGAATAGACTAACGTATTACCCCGTACATACCTGTGACTTATGTTCTTTCTGGTGGCGATTCAATAGCACCTTTGATGCGTACCTCTCTGGTATGGCTGATGCCTTACGCATATATGTAGGGAAGAAGAAAGGGGGAAGTCTCGCTTCAGGCGGTCATTGGTATCTACTGCTACGTAGAGCCTGAGGCAGTGCTTCTCAAACTGTGGCTCATGACCTCCAGACAGGTCTTTTGCCTTTTCTGGGGGTCATGAAGGATCATAGATTTTGAAAGCATATTTTTTTATTATATTTAAGTATTTTGTTTCTCTATATTTAGTTTCTATCAAAGGACTATATTTAACTCATAAATATTTTTGTTTGTTATTATTGCTCTCTCTCTGCTGTGAATGAACTTGATAGGCTAGTTAATCTGTGCCATTGAAAATTAGTCCATTTATAGAAGGCTGATGAAGGTGGAGGTAATAGTAGGATTGGTACCACTGAAGGGAGTTACCTACTGGAAAAGTTAAGAATAAGGAGGCTAAGGAGTCAGCAGCACTGTACGCAGGCCGAGGGTACCCGTGAGCAGAGGGCAGCAGCGTACGCACCACCTGCCGTGTCGTGACCGTGTGTGTGTGTAGGGGGGGGGGGAGTAGGCATTTCTGGTGCGGTGCTGTCAGCTTTAATGACACGACTGCTGTGAGAGTGTGGGAGTGCTCTTGCTGCTTCTACTCTCGTCGCTCGCGTCCGTTCCTTCATCTGTGTCCTTGAATTATGGCTCAGCTCTATTAAATTTTTATTTACTCATTCGTATTTCTGATTTCAAACACTTGGTTAAGCTGTTGGCTCCTATACTGCATTAGACATGCGTGCTCGGGTGGTTGGACCGAGATGGTCTAGGCTGGACGGACGCAGTCTTCGCTCATTGATCATCGCCGCGTCAAATGCAACGAAGTCCGCCTTAACGCTCATATTCATTCATCTTCGTTGTAGCGGCGGTGTATATTCAGCCGTACCTGATTATCTAGGTATCAGCTGATGTTAAAATGGGCAGTAGATAGGTAATAACTCTAATACCTTTTTGGTCCCTCGTATTATTTTCCCCGTTAACAAGTTTAAGAAAATAAGACGCGTTTGTCTATTTCACTTAATGCGTGTCAGTGATTCACAGCGCTCGTTTTGTAATGTATCCAAGTAGAGTTTCGTTATTTCGGAAACATTTCTCTATAATCGGTTCATTGTCCATTGACTGCTCGATGAGAAGCTAATCCTTTGTGAGCCGTAAAGAATTGAATACCCATGATTGAAAATGCTGTGGTTATCCACTCCGTGGTGCCCCGCAGTTCTAGCGTTGGCATATATTGCCAACGTTTAACTGCCTGTAGCGAACATTACGGTATTTCGTGCAGGTACTAGGCTGCTCATTGGTTTACGAAGACTTACTGTTGTATTTTATTGTATGTGTGTAGGTTGTTCTCGTGTGTTCCAGAGTTAACAGAATCTCTGATACATGATGTCTTCGACGTGCGAAATTGATTGCCGCTGTATACGTACTATATACCGTACTCTTAATTGCTGGTTATAGGCATAGTGACTAATTTGTTTATAAGAGTTAAGAAGTGTGAATTGCTATCTTATCTTCATGACATAGCCGTTCTCACGCAGTTAAGATATAATCACTGTGCGGTATTTCATTCATCCGCTAAATGTTCCCTATCCTTGACTTCAGTACTCATCATTTCCGGTTTCTACCCGTCAGTGCCAACTCCCTTCGCTAGTAGACGGCAGTTTCCCCGTTTCGCTTCGACGGTCCTCTTTAGTTTATCGTTAGCTACTTGCGAGACATCGAATTTTGTTGTTACTTGTGGGATATTGAAAGTTATGGTAACATTCGGGATGATGAATTTTACTGTTTGTGAGATAGTGAATGTTGTAACAAGTGAGTTGTTCAATGTTGTTTTTACTTGCGAACTATTGAATTTTATTGTCATTTGCGAGAGACTGAGCCCTCAAGGGTATAGTCTGGCAGGCTCTAGATATCCATGACAGAATATATATGAGTATTACTCAGGGACTGTTCGAGTTCCTTATCCGCAGGGGAGTCTTAAATTACTCAATATAACTCATGCAGCAGAATCAGCATTAACTACAATCTGGCCTATTTTATCTTGTATCTAGTATCTATTTCAAGAGCGCGACTTAACGAGTTAAGTTGTTTTGAAATGAACTCAAAATTTATGTTGCATGCAGCGTTAGATTAGCATTGAGCGTTTTCGAGTTGCACGCTACGGTCGAAATAATCGAAGTCGTTTAGCTTTAACTTATGCGAAATTTCAATCGTGGGCTTTGATTCGCCACTTCTGAATCAAGCTTCAGACGGTACCGTAATTGTAGCGTAGGATTGATTTCCGGTTATCTCAAGCGTAATAGGATTGCAATTCCATTCTGAAACTCTATCCAATGGGGCGAATGGAGAATCCACAATGGAAGTTTGAGGCAAGCTAAAGCTATGAGATTCTCTTGACTACAGCGGGTGATTCGAAGTTAACGTTAACACAGGTTCAGTCTGAGCCGTGGCGGGTCGTGATCACCTGTTGGTCTGCTGTGAGTGAAGCAGCGTAGCGCAGGCCGGCCCCGACCTGTACCGCTTGGTACACATACAGGGAAGTAGGTGGATATGGAGTGCTCCGCATCTCAGCAGCAGATCTACCTCGCCCGTCGGGCGCCTCGGCCTTATAGCCTCCTGCTTCCGTGGGCGAGCCAACGGAGCTCACTTTCGCAAACCTGAGGCCCTCCCCCTCTTCCTCCTTTTTTTTCTTTTTTCTGTATGCTTCGGTTTTCTTCGGGTGGGTAGCGGTTCTGACTTGCCCCGCCCGTCATCCGCCCTTAGTCAGTTTCTTCTTTTCACCTGCTGTGCGCTTTGCGGACTCGTCTTCGATCTGCTCCTGTTGAAGGCTAGTATGCATCCGAACCCTGGTCCTACCAGAGCACCGTGTGAGGTGTGCGACCGGGAGGTAACGTGGCGGAGTATATACATTTTTTCTTGTGCCAGGACTGCGGCCATTAGGTCCACCGGTGGTGCTCGGGCCTTCATCTCCCTTAGAGCTAGTCCGCCGACTGGCTGTGCCCGGTCTGCTGAGCCTCCGTCGCTCTCCCGGGTCCCCAGCCTCCGTCCGATCACCCCCACCTTCCCTGCTCTTCCACCTGCATGCACTAGAGCAAGCTCTGCCCGTTCTGCCTTCCATCAATCGTCCCAATTCTCGGTCATCAGGCTAGATAATCGGGTCTGCGTCGTGGAGGAGGCCTACTCATCCACCACTCCTTGCTTGCATCCCGATCGATACCTTCATTCTAGTTCCGGACGTTATTTTCGACATCAAATGAGTAAAGGTTGCTTCCCTGGACAGTGATCTCCACATATATTTATCTCCTACCGACTTCCTCTTGCACTACTCGTTACGCACCCGACCTTTCACTCCTATTTGATTCACCGCAGGCCTCCGATGTGATGGTCTGCGTCGCTTTGAATGCCCACCAACCTCCCGGGTCTTCAATTCCGGATGCTGACGTAGATGACTAGTGCATCACTCCCAGGGCTATCTAGCTCCCCGAGGCAGTTTGTTCGAGTGAGGTGGCCGTCGTAAATCGAGACACTCGCACCCGCCTTACGGCTCACGGCCCTCCCTCCTCGCCCGAGTTGATTCTTTCCAATGCCCACCGGGCTCTGGATTCCTTTGAGTGACAAGCCTCTCATCCTCAGCTCTGACCACATCCCCATCATTATATTCCGTAAATACTAGTTTTTCTGTTTTTCCCAGTCACATCTGGGTCCTCGGGTTTTCACTAATTTCCGTGGGCCGACTAGGCCTCCTACCGAGCTGAGACGGAGAGGCTCCATTCCGTATTCCAGCTGTTGTTTCTGCCTCATCCGGTGTGCTTGCCTTCCGGAGAGTTTTACCCAAACTGCTGCGCATCACATGTGGGCTCGGAGAGCAAAGAAAAACACATTATTCCAAACTTTTCCCGGAGTGCTCGCGCTCTGGCCGGTGAAAGGGACGAGGCTAGGGCAGCCAACCCAGTTGATCCCTCCGTTGACCTCCTAAACCAGGAAATTAACAGAATTACTTCCGAGGCCGCTACTAGGGCTCGAGTAGAGGCTTTGAATGTAAGGGCAAAGTCAACGGGACCGCACCTTCTACTGGGAAATCCACACGCACTTGTTCGTGCTGCAGATATAGGCCAGCAGGCCCAGAGTAGTAGATGACTGCAGTCGACCACGGATCATCAAGAATTAAGATACCCATGAACTGCTGAGTTAGCGCGCCTGGCGCCGCTAGGAGCTCGCTTGCTTGGGTTGGTATCAAACCTGTAACATCCATTATCATGAGTTCATCATGTTAGGCTGCTGCAACAATCGTACGCGCTCCTCTCGTTTTTTGGGGGCTCTGCTAAAGCACCTCTCTGGCTAGCGTGCCCGAATCAGCCCATCAGATTCGCCGACCTTTAGAAAACCGCGGATCATTAAATCGCCTCACACGTCTGTCGACAGTTAACTACTGCCTTGCCTCACTCTTTGTCTCGCCACACGCGGAGATTACGTCGCCTTTAACCGGCGTTACCCGCTGCTCCATTCTTATTCTCCGTTACCGTTGAAGATGTTCAAGAGGCGATTCTGTGGGGCGGTAATTCTACTAGTGCCGGTGTGAATGCCCCCACAATACTCCACCTTCGACATTTGGGGCCAAGGCGACTGCTCTTTTTGTGCCCGCTCCTCAACGTGTCCCTGCAGTAGGCTAATGTTCCCTCAATTGGGTCCCTCGCCGTCATCGTGTTGCCTAAACCTAACAAGGCAATAAATTTTGGAGACTCTTACCACCCCATCTCTCTCTCTCCTCTGCCCCGCTGCCAAGCTGTTGGAGAGACTTCTCCTCCAGCAGCTTTCCCTACTATGGTAGGTACCTACTGCCCATCAACATAGTTTTAGGCCCGGCAAGATTCACAGCCTCTGTCTTACTGCCCCTGGCGCAGACCATTGCAGTGGGTTTCAACCAGGAAAAACCCCCTATACAAACCGTTGCGCTGGCCGAGGATTTTCAAGGCTTTTGACACTGTTAACCATAATCAGCTTCTCAGTCTTGTCCACCCATCTATGCTTGACCAAAACGTACGCTGGTTGGTCGCTTACTTTAGGGGCAGAGCGGCGTGCAGCCGCTTTGACTCTTTTACCTTACCCTTTCAACGCATTCACTTAAGCAAATCTCTGGGCTCGGCTATTTCGCCTCTGCTGTTCAATCATTTCGTCTCCAGCTTTCCCAAATCCGCAGCCCTCACCGTTTTCTACGCCGACGATTTCACCATCGCCGAACACTCGCGCGATGTTCTAGTTGTGGCTTCTCGTCTGGTCCCGTACGACGGAGGTCGCCGAATGGACCAAAGAGCAAATTTCTGTATTTCCATTCCCCAAATCAAGCCCCCATTTTTACCTCCGACAGCCATCAACTCCAGGTGAACTCGGCGTTCATTGTGAGTTTGTGACCCGATTCTCAAATTCGAACATGAGCATAGGAAACCTTTAACCGGGCGATTTCCGGACTACGCATCCTTAAGATCCTTGCTGACATTAACTGGGATCAGCGTACTCAAACTTTTAACATAAGGGCTCACATCCGGTATATCATCACTTGTGCTGCCCCTGTATTGTACTGTAATGTCTTAGCCTCCCCTATAGCTCAACTACAAACTGCAGATAATTCGGTTCTTCGCGTAGCCATCGGCACCCACTGCGTGGATTGTTTATACCATCCATCACGAAACCTAGTAGCTCTTTTTTAGGTGGCCTCCTGATCTGCTAAGCAAACAGTATCTTCAGTCCCTGGTACCCTGCCACCCGACTCGCTTCCTGGCTGTCGACGACAATGGCGATTGCCACGTCCCTCAAACTCACACCCAAAAATGTCTGCCATGGGTGACTCACCTGCTCGATGGCGGCGTCGTCTTCCCAGCCGCCTCTTTGGCGGCGGCTTTGGGTTTCCAT
The DNA here is from genome assembly GCA_001587735.2 of Parhyale hawaiensis. Lineage (NCBI taxonomy): Eukaryota > Metazoa > Arthropoda > Malacostraca > Amphipoda > Hyalidae > Parhyale > Parhyale hawaiensis. The sequence continues at coordinate 7,278,827 of LQNS02277221.1, read as the reverse complement.
TGCCTTGGCGCCGTCCAGGGTTATGTACTTATCTCATCGTTTTATGCAACTCTAGAAACCTTGTTTGTAAAAGTTGGTGGGTTGACCATCAAACCATGACTCTGCCTTGGAAATAAATGTCTCATCACTTGGAAAACATGTTTCCTTCAAAATGACTTCATGGTTGGAAGCAGGTTGAAGTCAGATGGTGCTAGGTCAGGTGAATAAGGGGGTGCAGAAGAATTTTTTAGCCACAAGAGTGCGCTTCTATCTGGGCGATATGCAAGTTGTGGGCTGCAGCGTAATCTCCCCTTACTTCAATCTAACCCCCGTATAAAGAGGAAGCAATGTGAGTTTTGTTCTGAAAATTACCATGTGACTTATACTGTACACTAATGCCACAATACAAGTTCAATTTCAGTCAGCTATTATAATCGTGAGTAGGTCAGGGGAAATCTTTAATAAACGCCCCTGGTATGCTATGTCACTCCCATGGACTTCATAGGTTAACTTAGCCCTAGCTAGGCCTTCGGGACTCCTGTCTCAAGTGCCCATTTTACTTTTCATCTTTATACTTCTGTTGCTAGTTCCCTCTATTCTCCTCTTCCGACTTGCAGCGCCAACACGCGTTGGTCCTGAGTGGGAAGACTCTCGTGCATGGGTTGTTGCACGTTTCTCTCGACACACGCCTATGCCCTTTCCTTTTCCTCCTTGAAACTTCCATTGTGTTGTCCAAGGAGGCTTAAATTAATCCCCGTAATTGTGACTTCGTTATCCCTATGTCAACACGTTATGACCTGTAATTGTTTCAACTTTCAAGCCATATATAATTACGTGAATGACACTAAATTGCTAATTTCCAAGATCTGACAAAGAAATTCCGGCCGTTTATCAATACGTAGGCGTGCGCAGCTGCAGACTTGCCGTACCCTTAGCTCTGTGAAGCCAGATCCTCGAACGTCTCAAGTTACGAGTACCGGTATCGCTACTTATAGGCAGCTGCGGTCACAAGTGCGGTCGTACAATGGCTATAAACTTTTAAGATTTTTTTTCTCTTTATCTTAACAATTAAGTACCATTTAATCATTTAAAAATACATTGTTTGAACATAAAAATCACGATTGAATCCTTGTTTTGTCAAGATCTACTATATATACGACTATACGAGAGTGAATGAGTTGTCGTCGCCGTGATACCGGTACTGTTCACAGAGTTGGACGTTCTAGGTTGCCGTAACTTGACTGTATGGCGATGCAGGCAGCGCCGTGCACCTGTTGTGCGTGTGTAGCTCCTGTGCTGTCATTACGCCGCACCCTCCCTCCTTTCCTTCCTTCTGTGGCTTGAGTAAAAAACGCTCGGCTGCGCTGAATATCTCCCGCTGAGAGACGATATGCTTCGCTCTTGTCACGGATAGCGTCTTCTACCAAGTGGTGGACCCTCCACCGCCGCCCTATATAATGGACCGTTCCGCCATGATATGAGTAGTGCTCTACTTCCGGAAATTGATACCTATAATGTGGTTGATATAACGTCTGGTTCGAAATATTGTGTTTGAGAAGAATGCTGTGATCTACAGTGCCTAGACATAAGTATTTGCGCAACTCTATTTTTTATGTATTTTAAAAAATTTAGGGACTGCTTTAAAATAATTAATACAGGAAGTTTATATAACATATATATAATAGAATAACTAAACAGAACAGTCAAATGTGCACTTATAACAAGAAAATTTAACACAAACAAAAGTAATGAGGGACAAAAGTATTTGACCAAAATAAAGATGATATTGAATCTTTGATAATTAATAGAACAATTTGAATAAATTAGTTTAGAAATTATTCTAGAACGTACACGAAACGTCTCGAAACAAATGCAATGTAAACATACCACAGCCAGCGCAATCATTACCTCTCTAGACCTCGTTGAAGTCGCGCACACTCTCACTACAATGCCCAAAATTAAAGAAATCCCTGAAGCTACTCGTAAACGGATAATTCAACTTCGTAGTGAGGGATTAACTTATAGAGTAATTGCAGAACGTGTCAATGTTCCTTTTTCAGCGGTTGGAGCAATAGTTCGCAAGCATCAAGTGACTGGGGCGGTCTCCAACCTGCCAAGAGCTGGAGCGTTGCGTAAGATCATGGGTCGTCCTCGGCGCTATATGCTACGTAAGGTGACTAATGACCCCATGACAACTCGTGCTGACCTTCAGAGTGAACTGGCGTCGCAGGGACTGCATGTCAGCAAGAAAACTATTATTAGGGAATTGAACCGTACTGGCATTCCTTCTTACACTCCTCGCAAAACTCCTCTTCTTACAGCAAAACATGGCAAGAGCCGCGTAACATTTACCAAAGACCACCTGGACAAAGGAAATGAGTTTTGGGAAGAGGTTATATGGTCTGACGAAACTAAAATAGAAGTTTTTGACCGAAACGAAGCTCTGCATGTCCGAGTGCCTTATCCGCAGGAGATGTTGCAGCTTGCCGCAGTTCCTGCTGACGAGGTTAGTATTGTAAAGTTAGGTAGGTTCTCCACTTTCCTCTTTCTGTCCCGTGAGGTGGGCTGTCGATCGAGATAGCCGACCTGATATGCGGGACATCTCTAATCTCTCTCGGGTGGAAGGACACAAAAGGGGCCGTCCACTCGAGTGTCTCCTACTATACTTTGCGCCTCTTTTTTCTTGCCAGTAGTAGCGCACTGAGCCAACCGAGTTTTTCCGGCAGTAAGACCGAGATAAAATATTCCTACTGAGCTATGCAGAAAGACCGAGTCTACACTGTACGGATCACTCATCGAGTGGATACGGTGGTAAAACTATGACTATAATAATAATAATAATAATAATAAGCTCTGCATGTATGGAGGAAACGTGGTACTGCCTATGACCCCAAAAACACCATCCCCACCGTGAAGCATGGAGGGGGCAGCATCATGCTGTGGGGTTGCTTTACTGCCCATGGTGTTGGGGATCTTCATATCATTGATGGCAAGATGAATAGTTTCATGTACAGGAAGATATTGGAGAAGAAGATGCTTCCAAGTGCCAAAAAATTCTACGGACGGCGCAGGTGGACCTTCCAACAAGACAACGACCCCAAGCATACTGCGCATTTAACGAAAGAATGGTTTCAAAAGAAGAAAATAAATGTTCTTCCATGGCCTAGCCAATCACCGGACCTTAATCCATTAGAAAATTTGTGGCGTCTTTTTAAATCAGGTGTCCACAAACTGTGTCCCAAAAACCTTACTGAATCAAAGGTTATCTGCATGGAAGAATGGAAAAAACTACCTTCAAGTGAATGTGAAAAGTTAATTTCCAGCTATAACAATCGTCTCCATGTTGTTATTGCCAATAAAGGTCACGCCACCAAGTACTAATGTCATAATTGTTTGTTGGTCGAATATTGTTGTCCCTCATTACTTTTGCTTGTGTTACATTTTCTTGTTATAAGTGCACATTTGACTGTTCTGTTTAAATCTTCTATTAAATATTTGTTATATAAACTTCTTCTATTAATTATCCTAAAGCAGTCCCTAAATCTTTTCAAATGCATAAAAAATAGAGTTGTGCAAATACTTCAGTCTAGGCACTGTATATGGTAGCTAGTACGGATCTGTACTAAATATAGCTACACGCCCTATTGTCACTGTTATAGGCTGCGTCGGACCCACACGGGCGTGTGCATTACGTTTTATAGATACAATAACCAGCGAGCGTGGGCTCAAAGATCGTGTTTCTGTCGGAATATAGAGATATTGTAAATTACCAAGACCGTAAGTCTTACAATGTTGGAACATCGGTGCTTTGGTTGCGTCACGCTGTGGCCTTAATCTTGCACTGGTCTAGTGAAACTTGTCGCATACCCATAGCGTGACACCGAGTAGTATTTTTTTTTTTTTTTGTTTCCTTTAAGCAGCTTGTTTGAAGATTGGTTGTAAGTAATTGTTGTCTTCACCCTGAGATCATGCTTCAGGAAGTTACCTCCGCTAAGTAGGTTATGTTTTTGCTGATGTTTACCTCTTTTTTTTTGCAACACAACTCAAAAAGTTATGGACGGATCTTCACAAAATTACCAGAACTGTTGCTTATGTCACGAACAGATTTTTAAATTTTATGGATTATCCGTCTGTCCGTTTGTCTTTCAGGACATAACTCAAAACTGTTACGGGGATCTTCGAGAAATTTACAAGAATTGCTAGGAATATCATGAGAAACACAGCATTACATTTCGTTAATGATCCGAAAGAAATCTTGGATGCTGGACAATTTGGAAAGTATCATTATTAAGAAGCTGCGCGGCGGCTGCGCTCGCAAAGTGATTCTCTAATTATGAATGGGTTTTGGTAGATCCTTTACGTTCTTTTTATTTCCTATATTGTAACTGAGTCTTTTTCTTAGTTCCTGACTTGCTGTGACTCCATGGGCAAGGTTTTACCTCCTTCTACATATTAGCTTAATGATCCTTCGCCACGAAGCGAATGTATGGGGAAGCTTCACCTCTCATCTAGCCAAATATATCATGTGTACAACGTTCCATTTTACGGTAGGTAGGGAAGCAATGAAGTAGCTGTAACTTGGTGTAGTCAAATGTTGGTGTCTCAGGGGGATCGTCTCAAACGGCGAGCCCTTGCATGGGTACGTCCGTTGCCCGATAACTAATCTTAACGTACCGTATCTCTATTTCCGAAGCTCTTCTCTCACTTTCTTCGGACCCGAGGTAGTTTCATATTATTGACTTCGATACTTGCTTGTTGTGCTCGCCATGTATGATCTCTTGGTATTGTTTCGGATGAAAAAATCATCCTAAGAAGTCGCTTACTTAAACTTTGTTTAATTACATTGTGCATAGTAGTGTGGAGGTAACCATTTATTTTTCAAGTTTAAAATCCACGCTGTTCGTTAGAATACGCAGCTACAGGCCATGGCATTCGAGTTGTGTTTGTTTGTTGTTGGTCACCTAACTCTTACTGGTTTTAACCATTTATCTGCTCGACGGTTTGTGGACTTAGGATAACTTTATTTAGTTTGTCTCAGGCAATGCTTTTTCTAAACACGTAACGACTGATGTAATTTTTCAGTCGTCTCCGATTGCCTTGGCATTGACCTTGCCTTGCATGGAGCATTCAGCACCGTGCTGTAAAATGATCAGCCAGTTGCTGTAGCGGGGAGGCAGCGCTAATATCATAAACTGGATTTGGATGAAAATGGTAAAGAATAGGAATAATTTTGCATAGGTATATTTCATTACGGTACTCTATACAATACAATTTGAAAAAAAAAAACTGAAGGAGTCGACGAAAATAGACTATGAAATAAACCAACGTGGGCGATGGAACCATATAGGCCTAATTGATTTATCAAACTCTAAAAGTGAAGCAACAGAACAAAGGACGTATTAATAGTATAAATATCTATTACCAAATGAATGACTTAAAGCTTTATCATCAGTATGACGGTTGGTAAAGGGAATGGGTATCACAGCAGGAGTTGAAGCTTTATTTTCAGATTTTTCTAGAAACTCCCGCAACTGTCGTCACCCCTGTACCAGACCCAGTCTAGATCAGCTTCAAGGAACTTTACATTAGCTGAACTTACCTATTTCCAAAGCAGGAGATCGAGGCACTGGAATTTCATTTATTTTGGTACCGTCGCAGTATGTATAGATTCTGCAGCAATTTCCAAAAACAGTTTAGCAAACTTCATCGGTCTCTGGTCCAGGCGATTCACAGACTTTGCAATTCACAGACTTTTCAGTGATTTAGTCCAATATCCTGGAAGTCAACTTGAGGTAAAGCAATGGCCAGGCTCGCTGCACGACGTGCGCGTAAAGCTTAAGAAGCTCAGCAGAATTTGGCTCTGTTCAGCACGTATCGCCAGTACACTCTTAAGTTGCGGTCACTCGTTCAAACTTAGTTTCATAAATCAAGTGTTATCGAACATTCACAGCCTCCTGCAGATTTCAAGGCTGTCAGACTGCCATAGCTGTCTCAGTCTGTCGTAGCTGCATTTAAACGTCTCTAACTTTGATAGTCTGTTCTTTATGTTTCGAATTTCAAAGCTTTATCATCTGTAATAAATAAAAGGAAACCCTTAGAAACCAACAAACCATAACACAAGAAAAATATATATTGTAAGCACATTGAATAAATAAAACTAGTAGCTACATTGTATGGTTGCAGCAACTTTCGAGCTTCACCGGCCGACGTGGCAGAGAGGGATTGAACGGTGCGCTCTCCTGATTTAGGGATATTGAATAAAAATTACCGTAAAAATGAAAAATTTATATCACTGATGAAGTTAATGGGGCTCAATAAGGAAATGAAGCTGCTTTTATGCTGAACGTTGAGTGTGAACCAAGCACACAAAAAAGACGGAAATGGTACAAATGATACTTTGAAACTAGGAAGATGTATGCGTATATGCAGGATCAAGATGTTGCTCCAGCAATGGTACCTACATCAAAGAATGACTGACAGCTACAGTTGTTTCGAAGAAGGGAGAAGGTTGGCTCAAAAGTAAGTCTTACAATTTACTACATTGCTATACTTCGCTGCTGTAGCGCTGCAGCGCTCTTGCCAGTATGGCTGCTGCGGGCCTCATAACGCACGTGTGAGTTTACTCCCAATGTGAGACTTGGCGGCAGTAATGCCTAAATACGGGACTACAAATATCTTGTGTGAGACGTTGGGCGCGATACAGACCTGTAGTCGCTCCAGCGCTGCTGACCATACCTACCTACTACGCACCTAATGTAGGATACTTTGTGCAGCATTCCTTGATAATGAAATGCAAGAAAGGTCGCTGCCTTCAAGATATATACGGAATTTGTCGAACCAAAAGTCAGTCAAGGCAAGCTTACCAAGAAATAAAATAGTACGGGGTCAGTCACAGGGTGCTGGCCCCTGGTGACGGTGAATGATCTGTTCTGAACCTTTATGCTTGCCACAGCCTACTCGTGGCAGCAAAGAACGATTTACCGTATTCACCCATTAACAGATAACGTAAAGCTTAATTTCTCTTAAGTCTAGCTCTGTTAACTCTTTCTTGAAGGAATTCATTTACCTTTCTCTTAGGAATAACACTAGCTATACAACTTAAGTTATATATAGGTATGTGACGTTATGTTGATGAGTGACCTATAAAAATGCATTATGCTGTTCTCTGCATCGATGAACGTTAAGTTGCCACCCAGACAGAACAATATATGCAGTTATACCATTGTTATCTGCAGGTCCCGTGCCTTTCCCTTTACCTGTCGTACCCTGTGCAGAATTCACGTGTAATAGGCGAGCACGACTTGTGTGAGTGTAGGCATGGGACAGAGAAAGGAGCGAGCGCTTACGCTACAGCTATACCTGGCCGTGTAAGTAAGTAGGTACCTAGAGTTGCTGAGGTCCGAGCGACTCTGTATTGTGACTCGCCTCACTACATGTTACAGTAATCAATAGACTGGCCAGTTACAGTGTGCATATGATGAGGTGCCGGTGTGCTGCAGTGGTACTGCGGCACCTCGAGCTAAGCTGTCGCTGCTGCCAGGGTACACGCAATGTAGGTATGTAGCTATACGTGCGGCTCTGCCCTCCGGTCACCTGTCGCCGGCGCGCCCTGCTGCTTGCTGGGGGTGTCAGGAGCGACCACGGGTCAACTCTAGCTGCTGTTGCACCGCTTCGTTGTTAGTGCGTCACAAATGCTGCGATGGTCACGTAATGTATTGGTGGTTAGGACTTGCGGTGCTCTCACACGACGGTCCACTTGTCAAACGTTGCTTTTGCAGTTGTGCTAACTTGAAGTTACCACTCACCGCATGCGCGTAATTGCGCGCATCGCAACTTGTGGCGTGGCATGTCACTGGGACAAAGTTTTAAGGTGTCCGGACACTTGCACTAATGTCGTTCCCGCAATGTGGCGCATTGCGACGTGCCAATGATAAGAGTCTTCGGGAACGAGCACGAGTAGTGTGTGAAGGGTTCGGAGGTGCCGGAGGTGCGTGCCATGTCGTACAGGGAATTTGGAAATCTTCAAAATGTTCGGCACGCATCAATGTCCGTGCCACTTGCGTGAACCACGCGTGTGCACTGCGCGAGCTTGGCGTGAACACTGCCGACGATGCGTGGCGATGAGGGAAGACAGCGTGAGCCACGCGTCGTGTCGTGCGTAACATTGCGCACAATACGGTACCGTGGACGTAAACAATGCGCGAACAATTTATTACGATCGAACAGTCTTGCTGCTAAATTGGCTAATGGGCAGTCAACTGACTTTTGGCGAGAAATTAAACGAATCAACCCAAAAGATGAGCATATTGCTCGGTGCATTGATGGTGTCAAAGGGGAGCAAGCAATTGCCGACATGTGGAGGGGACACTTT
>LQNS02277221.1:7217057-7228974 GCA_001587735.2 Parhyale hawaiensis | reverse complement strand
GGGGGCTGGCTGGCTCCTGTGGTGGTGTGTTGGTGGCTGTCTGGTTCCTGTGGTGGTGTGTTGGTGGCTGTCTCCTTTGGTGGTGTGTTGGTGGCTGTCTCCTTTGGTGGTGTGTTGGTGGCTGTCTCCTTTGGTGGTGTGTTGGTGGCTGTCTCCTTTGGTGGTGTATTGGGGGCTGGCTGGCTCCTGTGGTGGTGTGTTGGTGGCTGTCTGGTTCCTGTGGTGGTGTGTTGGTGGCTGTCTGGCTCCTGTGGTGGTGTGTTGGTGGCTGTCTCCTTTGGTGGTGTGTTGGTGGCTGTCTCCTTTGGTGGTGTGTTGGTGGCTGTCTCCTTTGGTGGTGTGTTGGTGGCTGGTGGCTCCTGTGGTGGTGTGTTGGTGGCTGTCTGGCTCCTGTGGTGGTGTGTTGGTGGCTGTCTGGCTCCTGTGGTGGTGTGTTGACTGACTCTTGTAGGATGTATTGGCCAACTCTTGTAGGATGTATTGGCTAACTCTTGTAGGATGTATTGGCCAACTCTTGTAGGATGTATTGGCTAACTCTTGTAGGATGTATTGGCTAACTCTTGTAGGATGTATTGGCTAACTCTTGTAGGATGCATTGGCCAACTCTTGTAGGATGTATTGGCCAACTCTTGTAGGATGTATTGGCCAACTCTTGTAGGATGTATTGGCCAACTCTTGTAGGATGTATTGGCTAACGCTTTTAGGATGTATTGGCTAACTCTTGTAGGATGTATTGGCTAACTCTTGTAGGATGTATTGGCTAACTCTTGTAGGATGTATTGGCTAACTCTTGTAGGATGTATTGGCTAACTCTTGTAGGATGTATTAGCTAACTCTTGTAGGATGTATTAGCTAACTCTTGTAGGATGTATTAGCTAACTCTTGTTGGATGTATTGGCTAACGCTTGTAGGATGTATTAGCTAACGCTTGTAGGATGTATTAGCTAACTCTTGTGGTGGTGTGCTGGCTTACTGCTCTGGAGGTGTGTTGGTTGACTCCTGTATGGTTTTGTTTATTGACTTGTGACGTGTCGGCTGTCTTCTCTCCCGTGGGGATGTGTTAGATTAGATAGGCGGCAGTAGACCGACCAAGAGGCCCATTCCCAAGGAGACACCGGAGCTTACACCCCAGCACTCTATTAGCTATTGCCATTATGTTAGTAAGATGTAGAGGACTGGGGAAACGAGAGGAGAAAAAATGAAAGACGAAAGAGAAAAAAAAGAAAGAAAAAATGAAAAAAGGGGAGAAAAATCTCCGCCAAAGAGATGGTCATGAATGCAAGCAAGTACCTATGTAGCCTCTGATAAGCGGAGCTTAAATATATAGATGAGCGGGAGTGAGAAGAAGTCAGCTTAAAATGGCCTTCACCCTGGATGCCGTGGGCTTCCAATTTTTTCATTAGCCGGTGATGGGGGACTTTATCAAAAGCCTTTATGGAAGTCTAGATACTCAAGGTTTACACCCTTTTCTTCATCTTCAATATCTGTAACTTTTGAGAAAAAGTCCAGTAGGTTTGTTAAGCATCTTCTTCCATTTCGGAAGCCATGTTGAGCGTCGGATATGAGCTGCTGCATCCTCAGGTGATCAGTGATGCGCTTTTTCAAGAAGGATTCATGTTGTATGTTTGTGTTTTGCCGTGCATTGCTGCCCCTGTGTCTTTTTCTATTGCATCAGAACCTCAAGACAAAGTTTATAGTCGCCGCTGTTAGAATGGATTATTGAGTATTTACCAACTCTCGGCACAGCTCGCTGACCGTGCATTGGGGTAGCCCTGCTGGTGTCGGTGTGGCCTTTGTGTCGCTAGCCTTCCTCCTCTTCTTATGTCCTGCTGCAGTGATCGACACTCGCGGATTGTAAGCCTAAAACGACCCAAAGCTCAAGGCAAAAGTTAAGTTAGTTATTCGAGGTTAGCGCTGAAATATGTTAACGAAGTCGCTCTAATTTGACTGATTTTGTTGGGCCACAACTTGACTGCGCTGGCAGTGCCTTTTGGAGAGAAAGTTACGTTTCAGCTCCTTGTATATCGCCTCAGTGTTGGGCTGCTGCACGCGGTCGACTGACGTGAAGGGTTCTGCACTTGCCGGATTTCCGTTGCACGCGAGATTGCGGAAACCACTTCGACTTGCAAACACGTCATGTTTTCTAATGCCGGGGCCACTCTATGCATTCGAGCGCTCAACTTGATGCGAGGATGTGCTGCTCGCACGGTACGTCTGCCCAATACAAATTTGCGGTCAGTAGCATGAATGAGGCGCCAGCTGAACATCCCTGCGTCAAGTTGTGCTTGCAAATGAATAGTGTGGCTCGGGTATAAGAGCTAGTGGTATGTAAGTTCATACCACCACCATTGTGGTTATTTTACATAGGCCAGACTGAGATGCAATAGTTGTATAGCCGCTTGGTCGTGTTCCATACAGACACCCAGCTGAGGCCTCGTAGGCAGCCCTCGTATAACCCACATCAGAGACGCCTCTAAATATTCGACGAATATTCGCATAAGGCCGTGCAACAAACCAAGAAGTTGTTGTGGTAGTGCAAATGCGCACTGGAGTGGTGCATTGTAGTGTTTCAGGGTAGATTTGTATATTTCCCCGAGTATAAAATTGCTATTGATCTTCAAGGTGTCCCGGGGCACTAGCAGCTGACCCCTCCACCGCATTAGAAGACACTGCGCTGAAATACCCAGGGCAGAACTGCAGAAAATTGCCCAGTACATGCGGAAGTGAGCAGATCATGAACACTTGTATTGCGTGGATAGGTTACTTGTGGCGCACCAGGCTCAGGGCTCAGGTGCTCACCACGTTCTAACGAGCAATGGAAGTTCGCGGCTGTTGGCAGGGGGTTGCCGCTTGGTAGATGGTGCTCATCATGCATACGTGCGGTAATATAAGATCCAGTGACTGTGGATTGTGTTTGTAACTACTCGTTCCTGGAAAGTGGCCAGATGATAGTGAACAATTAATTAAAATTTACTTCCCCCGACAATGCCTCCACTCGCTCCTAATCTATATGACAAGTTGATCTTTACCGCGGGAGTACTCAAAACTTTTGAAAAAACTGTTGCGTTGGGTCTGAGTACCATTTTTTAGACAGCTCGTAGACATCTTTAAAGCCTCGACAATAGCCATATACACTGCCGAAGCAATTAAGTTGTGGTAAACGGTTTATTATTCAAAATGGCATCTTTTCTATTGAAACAATAACAATATGGCGTTTTGAAACCTTCGCGATGCTCCCGAAACCGCTTCGCTTTCCCGTGGAAGTTGACACGTGTTCAAGTATTGTTCTTAAGTTTGCAAGTTAAATTTTAAATTTAAACTATAGAACAGTTGATGAACGTTTTGCAGCGCTAGAGGAGAGAATAACTCTCTGAGGACTCTCAGCACGGGACGGCCGGCGTGGCTAGCTGCAAGCAGCGGGGCGCTTCTGGCTGTATTATTCCACTCGCAAGTGGACAGAGTATGAGAATGCCCAATTGCTTACATTTTATTCAAGTTAGTCATTGACCAGAATCAAGAAACAAAGATGTCAAATTAAGGGTCCAAGTCCATTTTAATGAATGTAAATGTGTCTTTGTTCACTGCTTTAGTTTCCTCCATTTACCATTTAGGTGTGAAGTGTTGGTCGTGTTTTATGATCGTGCGCCAGTTTGGGCGCTTAAGTGTTGCCTTAACAGATGCAGGACATGTCGCCGTGCTGCGGGATACCGGTACTTGAACCGAGCAAATGTGAGCAAGCTCTGCTCAGGTCCGGATGGTGTCACGCACGCCGTTTTATACGTGTCTGCTGTGTCCTACCCAGTCTTTGTTGGTGACCTACTGGACCACCAGTGGCTAGTTATTGAAGTTGATAGGAATGATAGTCATTGCTAATTACCTCCGCCAAGGAAGTTATACATATGTTCGTCGAGTTTGTCTTTTTTTCTGGCTCTTTGTCTATAATATATACCGTAGCTCAAAAAGTTATGGACGGATCTTCAAGAAAATAACTGAAACTGTTAATACTGTTAAAAGGCACAAATGATTAGATTTTGGTGTTGATAAAAGAGTCATGGTTTGAGAACCATTATGAATTTTTCGTTACCGTTGCCATACTCGGCGGAGGCTTTTCGTGCCTGATGTATTAGTTACTTTGTGTAAGAATACCGCTATTTGTTAAGTCTGCGTTTGTTACAGTACTGTGACAGTAGGCTATGGAAGGTTGATGATAATCATAATGATAACATTGGTGCGACCCAGAGCCGGGCCCTAACACTGGTATGTGGTGTGCAGGATACATCGGATGTGGCGGGTCCCAGGCACTCTCCTCCCTCGCTGCGGCGCACCTGCCAGGTATGTTGTGTTCCGTACGCCCGCTGCAGACGATAGTCTTTTATCCTGTGTTTTCACGTCACCGCGTTCGAGTACGTTGCTGTGTCTGTATAAATAACAAAAAAGAGCCCTGCTTTTTGAGACATGGGCCAAGCCAGAGAATAGGACGGTAAACATTTTATCGAAACTTTTGGTTGACACACAGTCGTGTTTGCAAGGACAGCACGAAATATTCGTACACGGTGAAGTGCAAACACAGGACAAAAGACTATCGTCTGCAGAGGACGTTACTTTGTTGCTGTTTGGCTGCACCAGCTTAAGCTAGAGACATTTTACTGCTTACGGTCGAAAGCACGAGATCTGTGTACAGTATTAGGAGGAAGAATTAAGTTTTTTGCCTGAAGCCTAAATGTGTGTTGCTGGAGTGCATGGTTGCGTGTAATACGTTGCTTGCATGACACGGCGAGCGCTGTAAGATGAGGCTTGTCGTGTTGCAAAGTCTCATTATATATATTAGGCACGTAGTATTGCTATACGTGCAGCCGGAGATAGAGAGGTTCCGTACGTAGGCTAGGCGACACAAATGGACCAGGTGTTTGGTTCAGTACAGTAGGCGCTGAGATGTTGCCGTCACAGCCCGCAGGCTGCGAGGGCAGTTGGTTGTGGGTTTCCTCCCTGTGGGTGTTGAGCAGAAAGCTACCGAACTAACGAGCCTTGCAGTGCTGGATGCGTCAGATCGTCCCATGATACACACAATTGTCGGGTTCTCCCATGTTGCGCTTCGTTCGCATATGTTAATTTACCGTGTCTTGTATCATAGCTCTCCCTGTAGATGCTGGTTCATTTGTTTTGAAAGCTGTGGTAACTAAAACAGACTCAAGTAACCGTAGTCAGTAGCATGTTATATCTACTGGGTATATTTTATAGTTTTGATGTAATAGTATCTAATTGTTGGATATTATCATTAGCTATAATGGATTTGCTAACCCTACTTGATGCATTGTCGGTACTGAATTGATAAAGCTGCTGTGTAGAATGTTATAGACATCGTTTTGTGGCCTTTTTTTGTGATCAGAATCACTGGTATCGTGATCACTATGATCTCTGATTTTATTTACAAACCAGAGGCGCCATGTCTGTTTTAAACAAGTAGATGTTTATCATATTTATACGAAATGGAGTTTTTACATATATTTATATATTTTAAATCAGTTGGAAAGTAACTTGTAGCGAACTACCAGTGTTTGACCGCGTTTGGACGATAAACAGGCTTAAAACGAACGAAACGTCTCCAAAAAATTGATATACTCATATCAAAGAGCCTATGTAGTGCTTGTATTCGGTTTATCATTAAACATCAGAAATATTGCGGAATTATGTTCAAATTTTGAATTTTTGTTTGTCCAAAATCCTGAATACTGTGATCACGCTTGATCTCTTCTGGTGGGAAATCATATTGTGGTTGTGATCACACCGTGTATGAGCAATCACTCCAGATCACAGTCAGAATCACGTCAAAAACTGGTCACAGACACAGGCGAATAATTTGGAACCATCCACCGCATGGCCACAGAAAAAGACTCCTTATACCTATGTAATAAGTGCAGGGCACCCTACACTTGGAAGCTGTACGCCGCGGCTGCTGCCGCTAAGGTGTCATATGCTTCACCATAGACCACACCATATGTACGGTGTGGTCTATGGTACCACTCTAGTGTACTCTGTGGCTTTACTAATGGTACGAACACGTGTTGTTGGAAAGCACACTACCTATTGATATCTACTGCCACGCTATCATACCACCTTATGTGCGCTACAAATAACCGTTCTCTTGAGCTCCTGTAGCAGCCGTGTGAAGCGCTGTAGCCGTTCAGCCCGTACAAGTGTGGCATGCAGCAGATCTGTATACGCACGGCGTGCCGTTATGAAGTCTGTATGGCTTGGGTCGAGTTACCACATCGCGCTCTCTGACGGGCCCTATTTCGGTAACTGCGTCGTTGTAGCGTCGGTCGTCCTGAGGTGTTGGCAGCGGCGCAGCTCATCAGCTGCTCTTTAGCTTATTTTTGTTCCTTGCTGTTTCTTTTGGGCGTGCATCTGCGGAACTGCTCCTCGCTCGGCCTGCCGTACCTATGTGCCTGTTGACGCTCGCGTGCCGTGAGATGACGCATAAAAACGGCTGGCTCTCGCCTCTTTACTCTAACGTAGTGTGCACTTCGTGACTGCTGCACTCCAGCCACACCTCCCGCTACTGGTCGTCTCACGGCACAGACCGCGCTCAGGTCACCGCACCAAGTCCTTCTTGTCCATTCTTGTGAGAGGTGAAGCGCGGGTCTGCTGGCGAGATGCGGGGTGTGGCGCCCCGGACCTTGCGAATAGTTGCCTGCCGCAAGCTGTAGCCACCCACTCCTCACAAAAGTAACAAAAGGTTGCAGTCAACTTAAGCTAGCATCTTTGGACTTGTGTTGACCCATTAATGCATAGCTACCGCGAAGCCGAGTTACCTGAACTCGTTTTTTTTTTTTTTTGTTTTGTTGCTGTTTTGAAACTACCGAATGAACTGCTTGGCAATTTCTACACACGGTTACTCTATACTACTGCTGTATTCACTGATAAATTCAGGATGCTCCCCACTTCCATTTTTCCATAAAACTGAAAGTACCACTATGTAAGTCTCTGTTTTGCAGCATTTATACACTCCGGACATAAGGTGAGGGCCACAAGAGTGACGCAGCCTACACTAGCATGCAAGTCGTGACAAGTGACGGCCTGAACTGGGTGTCCCAGAGCTGCCACATAGGCCTAACAAAAATGAATAGAACTACTAGGCCTAACAAAAATGAATGGAACTACTAGGCCTAACAAAAATGAATGGAACTACTTCATGGGAAGTGTAGGTTCTGTCTTCGATAAGGGTTACCCTTCCAAAACAAGTGAAATGCTCTCCAAAGAGGAACTTCATGCTAAATTACTAGAGTTTCCCTCCGTATTTGTTGTGGCTGGATGAGAGAGAGAGGCACTCGCTCTCAGATGTGAGAATGGGAGTTTGAGCCTCTTCACCAGACACTTGAGTTGTTACTGTGCTTGGCTGCAGAGTCAGCATTCCAGTGCTCAGATGCTGTGGTGGGGGTACTGACCCAAAACAGAAATGAAGATGGTCGGAAGAGAGGGGAGGGGCGGTTACAGATGTTGTATGCATCTTCTGTTTCTGACACCATAGTAACTCTGACAGCCTGTGGTTGACTGCAGCCGTGCACCGATCTGGGGACTTGGTCATATATCTGCAGCATGAGCCAGTGCATGTTTACAGTCAGTGATGATTATCTTTGGTTTACTAAGGTGCCTTTGACAACATTAATGTTTTGCTATGCTTTTTTAAAACTCGTACCTTCTTCTCTAGCGTTAAGGGGGCCATTCCCTGAAAATGTGGCAATTTGTCAAAAATAATTAGCCTATTATTTTTTTTGTGCAGAAAGGATCTTATGTGCTGGGTAATCATGTCCAAAAATTTTAAAGGCCTACGCTTACTGGACAACCCCCAGATAGGAAGGGGCTAAGAGGTCCCCTGGGGTCAAAAACTGATTCATTTTTTCCCCCTGGATTTTTGTTCCTTAGAGTCAGGTCTACCATGTCCTAAAAATTTTTTCCGCCTATGGGCACTAGAAAACCACCAAATGCGGGGGGGGGGGGAGATGCCATTTTAGACCATAACTGAAATACGGTACTGTATTGAAAAAAATGCCTGTTGTTGGTTCAAATGATCGTTCATAAAGGAAACGAGGAGGAAAATATGAAGAAACTTGCTTCCAGGCTATAGACAATTTTCTGAGGAAGTCAGAACTGCCTTTGTTTTTGTTCTGGCACAGAAACTGTATGAGTTATACAATTTTGAAGGGAAAGACACAAATTCTTCTGAAGCCAAGAATAATAAAGTGGACGAAAGAAATGACAAAATAATAGAAATATGTTATTATTGCCCTCGGGGTATATTCTGGTGGGCCCTATCCCTGCCAGAATATATATGGGCCTTAGGACCCCAGGGACTTTTCCGACTGCCTTCTCTGCAAGGGCTGTTGGAGCTGGCCGCAGTTCCTGCTGAGAAGGTTAGTTTTGTAAGGTTAGGTAGGCTCTCAATACTTCCCCTTCTATTTTGGGAGGTGGGCCGACCTATCCCGCTGGGCTTCTACTTTTTCCCGTGCGGAGGGTCACGGTAGGGACCGTCTACTCGGGCGTTTCTTTCTTATCTTCTTCTCCTTTCGTTTTTCTTTTCTTTCCCCTTTGCGGCGTAGCTGAGCGAAAGCGTTCAGCGTGCCCGGGCATTGAAGATGCACAACTTGCGCCTTTTCCTGTCAGTAGCGCACTGACCACTCTGAGACCTTCCGGCAAAAAAGCCTCGACAAAAATCATTGATAATTTAAAATTAGACGTACCTCGCGTCCTACTGGCGCACGAGCCTGTGTTAAACCACAAGAATAGTTCAGCGCAATATAGACGTTTTGTCCCTGATGCGCTAGTAAAGTATGTACTACTACTTCTACTAGCTACTACTCTGTTATTATGTATATATGATACTCATACAGTGTAAGTAGGTCTGAGTCCAACATATTGACACCGTTCATAATTTATTCTACAAAAAATATTTCTTTTGACTCTCTTGAAATTTTTTTTTTCAATTTCAAAGGATAATAACTCATAGTTTTTATGGTAGAACAAAATAAAGACAGTACCTACTGAATTCTTCAGAACATTTTCTATAGCCTGATAGAGTTTTTTCAATTTCATCCTTATTTCTTTTGTTTATTAAGGAAATAGCACCAGAAAATGGTATTTTTAAAAAGCTGTTTCAGTACTAATTCAAAATTTGATACAAAAGAATTGTGAAAGAAAATGGACAATAACTTTCTATCACGCTCTAGAGAATGTTTTAAAGAATTTAGTGCCGCACTGTCTTTATTTTTGTTCTAGCATAAAAACTGAGCTATAATTAAAAAAATAACATTGTGACACAATTATAGTATCTCAAAATGTCACATATCTTAAAATCTACTGCATTTCAGAAAAATTTCAAGAGTACAAAGGTTGTGTATTTTCAATTTGCATAAACTAGGCAAGTTTCATTGAAATTGGATCACAAATAAAATATCATATAAATATAAGGTCGACTAGTCTAAAATTAAAATTTGACGTTTTGGGACGTCCTTTTCCCATTATCAGATAGTAAAGGAAGTAGTCTATTGCTAACTACAAAAGGAAAAATTTATTTAAACGTTTCTTAAATGTAGCTAAATCCTAATGGGGAGCGAGATGTTGGCTGTGTGAGGTGTAAAGCGTGAATGACCGGTTCAAGTTCCGAGAGGCCTAACGTGAATGCTCGTACAGGCGGGTGATTAGGAAGAGGCAGCTGGGTACAGTCAGTGAGCGGAGGGATCAGAGTTAGTATAGTTGGAGGAGAAAGATACCTGCGCAGTCGGGCAATTAGGAAGAGGCAACCGGGTACAGTCAATGAACGGGGTGATCAGAACTAGCCCAGTTGAAGGGAAAAATAGGAGAAAAAAAAGAAAGAAATCAGTTATGGACCGTGATGAGAGGTACCGCTGTAGTCTTTGTATTGAGGCTGGGTTTTGTTTTATGGATGCAAAGAGATTCTAAAGTTGTCAATTTTATTGAGGTTGAAAAATCGATGATGAAGCCTGCTAATGGGATGATTGTTTTGTTCTGCATTAAGATGGGGAGCCGAATGGGTGGGTTTGGCTAGTGGTAAACCTGTTCTACTAGATATACCTAGGCCTAAATGTTGATCTATGCGTGCTTTGTAATGCTGTCCAGTGCTGCCAATGTATGAGGCGTAACAGCCTCTGCACTGAAATTTATAGACAACACTGGACAGAAAAGGTGTGGGAGTTTTGTGTTTGACTTTAAAATATGATCCTTAGGTAATAGTGTTTTTCTAAGAGAACCTAAAATTTATATGCGGGTACACTTCGGAAAGTTCTTAGAGAGTTAACGGTAGCGACGGTGGCTCTGCTATAGTATGGAAGTGAGTGGAAAAAGTCTAATTTGCTCGCAATAGGTTTAGTAATGCCAGGATCAAACAGTTTGTCCAGAAAAAGTTTGCAGTGATGATGTAAAAGGTGATGTGGATAACTGTTATTCTTGAAGAATGTTCAAAGAAAGTCTATTTCCTGTGAAAATGCCAGGTAGGAGGAAGACAAATTGTATGCTCTAAACAGTAGAGTTTTGATTGCATTTGTTTTGAACTGGTCATAGCAGTGGCTGAAAAAGTTAGTTTCGAGGCCTGACAAGGTTGGCTTTCTGTAAATTCTAGTGGTCAGTGTTGAGTCTTGATTTGTAACTAGGGTATCTAAAAATCCTATAGAACCATTTGATTGTTTTTCAGCAGTGAACTTTATGTTGGGATGTTTACTATTTAAATATTTTAGGAATAAGTCTGAATCAGCTGGGTCTTTGAAGATGAGGAAAGTATCGTCTACATAGCATTAATAGTGAACGGGTTTGAAATTATTCGGGCAGTCGTTAATCCACATTGCTTCGTGATGACACTTCACTCAGCCACATCTTGCTCCCCATTAGGCTGTAGGTTTAAGAAACGTTGAAATAAATTTTTCCTTTTGTAGTTAGCAGTATTTCCTTTAATTTCTGATGATAGGAAAGGACGTCCCAAAACGTCAAATTTTAATTTTAGACTAGTCGACCTTGTATTTAAATGAAAATTTCCTTATTTTAGCTTTTCTCATCAATAAAACATTTCCACATTTTCAGGGAGTGATCCCCTTAAGACATTGCCTAAGTGATCATCACCATAGTCTAGGTACCTCTGAGCATCTGGCTTGTGCTTGCAGTGACGTACTATTATGAATGAACCTCCAATCAACTATGCAAGTTGTTAAACCATCTACACTCCGTGACTGTAACTCAAGAATTCTGAAGAAAAAATGTATATTTTGATAAAGGTACCAAACATGTGGCAGGGCATTGTTGGCATCAGTTTAGGTATGCTAGGTAAAACCTTAAGGAAAAGCCTTGCCATAGTAGGTTCCAGAGGTTAAACAAAGTGTTACAATAATAATAAAATAGTAAGTTCCCCCCATGGTCAAAGTAGCCCCATGCACTTTTTAGCTAATTTTGGGAAATTAAAATTGCTCTACATTGACCTGACATTACCACAGTAAAATATCACTGTGAATATTTTTTCATTGCGTCAAAAACTTTTCTGTTATTGCATTTTAATAAAACTGATAAAAATCAGTCTACAAATTGACTGGACTGCTGCCAAACTCAATATAGATAGCAATTTCTCATTACTGCAGAATTATACCTGAAAGTATACCAAACAAAGCTGTATGTAAACATTTTTCTTCAGCTCCCATAATTACGATTTACCAGGTTAGATACAAACATATTAGGAACTGTTCATAGAAGCCCCACCGTCCCGCTTCACGGTAGCCTACTGTCCAGTTTTGCTCGACTACACCGATAGTGTGTCGCAAAAAGGTTGGAATCTGAGAGCTTATTTGAAGTAAAGTAACGTTAATTATAAAAGTCAATGTAACTATTTCAAATATCCAATCCTCATGCCTGCCTGATGGCA
>LQNS02277221.1:7187536-7217040 GCA_001587735.2 Parhyale hawaiensis | reverse complement strand
AACTGATGAGGCATCACGTGTCGCGAAGAGACGGTCTTCTTGTATGTGCCTCCTTTTGGAGCGGTGAAGTTTATGATGTTACGCATTGAAAAATGATAATCCACCATTTTTCGAATCGCTCACTGCAAAAAGAGCCCTTCGAATAGAAACCTTAAAGGTAAGCATGAGTTGCAGTTACTTTTTTGTTTTGCCTTTAATTGTGTTAATCTTAAATTAGCCACAAGTGCTCTTGTTACGACAATTGAAGGATCATCTTAAGAGTTAACTGGCCAGCTTCGCCAACTGAGGGTTATGTGCAGGCTGCTTATTTTTCCAAAATATTTGAAACTGGAGCGAGGCGCAGGCATTTTGCGTACTGAAAATGAAAAATACCTCCCATATTAAAAACAGTTTGGTGCCTAATTGGAGCGGTGCCCCACTATAAGGAGATGTTAATGCCTAACTAACACGTTCTAGTCAAGTTGCACTAACTGGATGAAAACAATGTGTGGTGTTTGTGTGTCTACGTAGAAAATACAATTGGTACCTATGATGTTTCAACATGTTTTTTCATCTGTTGAAGTCTAAATTATAGCGTGGTAGTATTTGTCGCCAAAGTTTGACACATTTCCCATTAGTACCGGTAACTAACGTATGTTCTTATGCGAGTTCTTAAAGTGGTGCATGTCTCTTTTGTACCCTTTTACTGCAGTATCATGTGAAGATCACCAAGGACATCTTACAATACTGTACCTATGCTGTACTGAAACACATTCGTGGTAATCGCACTTGCACTGCAGATTTTCGAATGATATTATGTTATATTGCAATTTCCAAAAGTCATGTGACAGGCTGACAGCTCCAAAGCCATTACTGTCTCTGAAGTCACTGAAAAGAAAATGTAAGTATGTACATATTACGAGGACGCCAGCCTTGTCCGAGATTGTGTCGTGTTAATATCTAGGAGCCTCTGAGAATTGTGCTGCTGAGACAGTTCGATCAGAGCTTAGCTATTATATATTTGTATATTAAGCCTCATTCTCTTTGGTCGTGAGCTTCTTTGTTCTTTTGCTAATTGGGACAAAATGCTTTGCTACCTGCACTATGTGCTTTGGTCTGTTGCTATAGCGTGTGTGTTTCATTTGTGATCAACTCACACAAGTCACTTCCACTGTCCCTATGTTGATTAAATTATGCAAAAAATATTGGGTAAACCTTGGTAATGTGGAAAGAAAGTGCTGTGTTGATATTCATATAGCGTCTTACCTACTGACCCAGTGCTGTTAGGTTGAGCTTGTGATTGCTTGTTAAATCAGAAATTTACAATAGAAGCTCTAGCAACTACTATTGTTGTTGCTGCTGGCATTTGGATTCTCAATGATTGTATGCCATCAGAGGTTATCAATAGCACTTAGGCTATGGAAAAGCGTCATTTATGGATAATTTTGGCGTACTAGTACGGTACCACTTGGCACCAAACTCAAGTGATCGGTGTTTTAGTTTTGTCCATTTTTGAGGTCAGTGGCTGGGCCTGGTCCTCTCGTATCTTTAATATCTCAGATTACCATTTTTGACACCGGAATCCGAAGTTGAAATGTTTACTATGACTTTTTTATATAAGAGAATACCGCTCTCAGAAAATTCATTCTTCATTGTAGCCTTCCCTCGTCTGGTAGTTACTTGTAATTTTGTCCCTTCGGTACAGCTTTCTGTCGTACTCACTGTGGTTCTTTCCTCATCCTATTTCTGCTGANCTTTTTTATATAAGAGAATACCGCTCTCAGAAAATTCATTCTTCATTGTAGCCTTCCCTCGTCTGGTAGTTACTTGTAATTTTGTCCCTTCGGTACAGCTTTCTGTCGCACTCACTGTGGTTCTTTCCTCATCCTATTTCTGCTGATGATCTTTTTTTTTTTTGCTCTCATTCCTTCTTAACTTGAGTGCCAAATGCACACTGATCCAGCGTGGCAACACCCCTGTGTACCTTAATTCTCGCGATGGAGCGTACCTACATCATACGCCCGCCACATCGTCTTTGAATACCCGGCTGTACTTGCGAGGAGGCTTCATCTGTTTGTTAATTTAAGTCAGTTCTCATGTAGCTACTGTAGGGGCATAGCTTGGGCCAGAGCTTCAGCTTAGTTTGGTTCGCCCATGCTCAGTGATGTTTGCTCGCACCACCGGGGGCACCCCATTGCTTATCTCAGCCTTAGTTAGGCCTTAGGGACATAGTTCTTTCGCACCCACGGCTCTTCCTTCATTTTCCTACGCCCACTGACCCAATGTAATGCAATCTTCCTCTTCGTTCTTCTCTTGCTGTTCCCTTGCTCTGTATATCGTGCTTGCGCTCCTGATATTTCATGCCATATTACTCGCCACGTGCATTTTCTTCTGTGGAAACACTCTTGTTGTGCTCGGAGACGCTCATGTCAAGCAGTGACTGTTGAATGAGGCGACGTTAGCACAACCTGGCTCATCTTTTGAACAAGCCGACTCTGCTAATCACTGTGCTACAATTGGTGTGTCGACTTCTGCCTAGTGCCTTGTTCTTAGGCTTTCCACCGTCTACCCTGTTTGCCTAGTAGTCTTTAGAACATCTGCTCTGGTTATTTGATACTATTTTGAAATATTAATATTATTTCTGGTAGCTAGCTACTGTGTTTCTCTAACTCGGCCATTGAGCTGCCATGACACGAAACACAATTCCCTTTCTTTGAGTTCAATAGAGAAAGTTACCCGCAGGGTCGCTACCTCAAACGAAGCTAATCATACAGCGTGTCATTGATATGCCTCTAGCAACCATGGCAACTTGTGAGAAGGTATTGATATGCCACGGGCTCCAACCCACGTCATACTTGAAGTGCGAGCGACGTTCTTACTTCAGCAAAGACCTATTGCTCTAAAACGTATTCGTTAACCGAAGTTGGACATTATTAAGCCTTCTTCTCTGATAAACTGTGTGATGAACTTATTCACAGACTCCAGGTGTGCTGGTTGAGAGTATGTTGTTCCTTGAATGCAGTTGTATACAGCTGAACTCTCATACGGGCAAATGATGCGTGAACCTGGTGATAATTGCGTCTGCCATTAGCTACGTGAACGGTAGCCAAATTTGCGTGTGCTGCAACAGCTGGATAGGGCGGTATCTGCGGCATTGCTCATGCATGAGTGTATCTCCTGTTGCACTGTCTGTGTCACTGCCTGTTTTCGTTACCCTAAGTAGAATTACGATTTACCTGCGGCGCAGGTAAATCGTCCTCTTCTGCAGTCCTCTAGCCTATCTGTAGGTATCACATAATGCATCTCATATGCCTTGAATCCTTAAAATATAAAGCAGGGCAAAATTCGCCTTATTTTATTGCAGTTTGATTGCCATTGAAGACTTGAAATGATGCTTTAAACAGACTTTCAGTTACGAGCGGAAATGCTTCTGTGTAGCACATGAGCATGCCTAATATTCTTCCATCATTCTATTGTTCCAATTGGAGAGCAAATTGGTGTAGTTCCTTTTGCTTGCTCTAGGAGGTACAGGATAGGCCATAGGGTTTAGCTAGTTGAGATTCGCCCATCCTATGTTATGGGGAGCAGCGCCCCCAGGGGAACCCTGTAGCTTACCTTAGTCGTTAGCTAGGCCTTCGAGACGTCTGTCTTTTGTGCCCACTCTGCTTCCTTCCCATCTCATACTTTAACTGATCTTTCTTCCATCTCTTCTTTCCTGGCTTGCTGTTCCCAAGGATGTTGATCCTGCGTGGGAACACCTTCGTGCATGAGTTTCTCGCGTCTATCGACATACTATATGTCCCTTCCTTTTCATCTCTTGGAAAAGCTTAGTACTTATTTAGGGCGGCTTAAACTATCTTCTACTACTACTGCTCCATGTGTGCAGCAAATGATATGCCTTTCATAACTGTTGCTACCTGCATATGTTGTAGCCATGACAGAAACTGTCGATAAGGCTCCCCGTCTCCACAGGCAAAGCTCCATTCGTTGGACTGGACGAGTCCCTGTTGCTGGAGGCAGCGGATCCTAACGCTCAGCAGCAGCACCTGGTGGATGCGCTGGGTGCGCCGCTGGGATCCCATCATCAGCTCAACACCTCACCCCTGGGAGTACCACTGCCCGCACCCATCCCCCTCACATCACCATCCAGATCCAGCCCTCGCTCGCAGGCGTCCGACAATGGTGAACGTTTCAGTCGCAAAGTCTTTGTTGGAGGTTTGCCGCCAGATATCGATGAAGGTCAGTCTTGCTGTCTTATTATGAGTGTTATGAAAGAAAACACCTCAGGGTGTGAAGAATAAGTCATAGGCCATAGCGTTATAGCTACTTGTTAGGTTCGCCCATCTTCTGTAAGTGAAGCCTTTGTTGCATTATGGTGATTTTAGGTAGCCTAATTTCTGGAAATAACGAAATAGGCATGTGAAGTTTTTTTTACATCCACAAATTTCTAAGATGAGTGCTTTCCTAGAGCTCAAACATGTTTATAAAATATCCTCCTGTTTGTTAACTTTATCGCTTCAGTCGCCTCAACTTAAAAGTCAAGTGGTATAAAGTTCGGTTCATCTCGGTAATTACCCTTCAGGGAGATACTCTTGCTTATCCTATCATTGGGCCTCGCCGCACCCGCGAGGAATCCTGAGCGACTTTGTTTAGGAGGTGCTGCATCTGACCGCAGCTCCTGCTGATAAGTTTAGTTTATAAAGTTAGGCGGGCTCTCTATACTTCCCCATCTGCTCTGTGAGGTGGCTGACATTCCCCGGGGCTCCTACCTGCTTCCGTGGTGGGGGGGGGGGAGCAACTGAAAGACCCCTCATTACGGGTGTCTCTTCTGTCTTCCTATTTTGGTCTCTATAAGATGCTTCGCGTCTTTTCCTCCGATCACTAGTGGCGCACTAACTAAAATTTGAGACACACAGCTCTCATTGCTGTGAGTTCGCCGTCACTGAAGACCTTAGGGCTGAACTGCTAAGATAAAATATTTGACCTTCCTCGCGATGCGGCTTAGAATCGCTGCTTGGAAATTAACCTGCCCAGGGGCTCTCAGTGGAGGAGGTTAGAGTGATGTTCTTCAGTGATTGTGCTTGCTCAAACTTTTATACTTGTGCTGATGATGCTGTATTCTGGTCTTTCTTTTCATTCTCGACATGCTGTTCCCATACGCCTTCATCCTGTGCTGGAACACATCGTGCGTGGGCTCAACATGTTAATGTCCCTTACTGACTTCCTCTATAAGATTGTCTTTGTTGTAGAAACGGAAGCTTAAAGTATTCCATCTAAGGGTTAAACTAGAAAATAGTAATACAGTTAGTGACGGTACCTATTGTCTTCTTACTACTGTTAAATAGGTACAGTCTCTATAAAAACAGTTGGCCGTGGAAGTGTAATATATGAAAAAGCTCCCCAGCTCTAGCGTTTTTGAGTAATACTGTTTGGAACTGAGGAACGACACCTAGACAGCAATAGCAAACATTAGCTTCGCCTACCTAAGTAGCTTTATAAAATACAACTAGTATGTAGAACAATTGCAGAGAACCTCTATGCTTATACGTACTTTATAAAGAAACAGCACAGTGCTTGTGATGTACCAAGATATTGACGCAAAAAAAAAGAAACGATGGAACAGAAAGTGTGTCACATACAAATATGCAGTTTGCAGCAACTTAGATGCTAAACTGTCCGGTCCTGTTAGCCTAGTGTCCAACGTCGCCCATCGACTTAACACGAAAACTTGGCACGTCTTGTTTCTTCTTTCCGTTCATCTGAGAATATATATACTTATCAGTGATGTATTTCAGTTCCCCCCCCCTAGCTTATTGCGCAGTCCCTCACTTAAGAGCTGAGAGTAAGACGGGTGAGGCTGAGGGCTGCATTTCTCCTCCCATGCTCGATTCGAGTGGGTATTTGGGTCCATAGCTTTCACCCGCCAGGTGTAGGCTATGTATTCTAGAGGACACTTTCTCATATTTCTTATAGCAATTGTTTGTTTGGTGCGGTTTTCAGAGGAGATAACGGCGAGCTTTCGACGATTCGGTCCCCTCGTTGTGGACTGGCCTCATAAGGCTGAGAGCAAGTCTTACTTCCCTCCTAAAGGCTATGCCTTCCTCTTATTTCAGGTAAGTTCTATTCCTTTCTTTGTATCGCACGATGTCTTGGTCTTGACACATTAAGGGTCATATTATGAAGCACAAAATTTCCTGAGCAGTAGAAACTGTTGGCATCTCCTTTTGTGTAGACGGTGCTGCTGCCTGGTGTGGAAAGCAATAGTTGCCACTTGACGGTGACAGCGGCTCAAAGTTTGCATTTTATGTACCTACACGCTTATCCCTCCACCGGGCAACTGACCATATGTCGTCACTTCCATAATGCTATTCCTGCTGAAGTCCTTTTCTGCCGCCCAGTAGAGAGTTCGCCTAATACTAAGTTTGCATCTGAAGTATGAGATGTGATCAATTATTATATAAAATAGGAGCCGTAGGGTTACATTGGTTAGATTCACCTATCCTGTGTGGGGAGCAGCGACCCCAGGGAGACCTTTATCTGTAACCTTCATTCTTTCTCGTTGTACTCATCTCTGTCGTGGAAACAAAGGCTTTAACCACTGTATATGACTAACCAAATTTTGTCCCAATAGTGTGACGTCCTTTGACAGGTGTGACCTTTTATACTCGTCTTCGCTCTTTTTTCGTTGTCTGTGTTAGTGTATGTCGCTATTAACTGTTGTGTTACCGAGTGCTGCAGGCGTCACACGTGTCCATCTTTTCAAGTTATGTGTCAGGCAGATGAGCTCAACACGAACAACAAATTGCATGCTCTCCTATGTGACACTCGACAATCCTGTAGCTGACTTGAGAATGCTGCTTCTCCGAGGGTTTTACTCTATGCCAGATGTCAAGGCTTATCCAGTCCAGCTTTTAAGTAACAACATGTGCAGAATTTCAGCAGCTGTGTTAGCTCCAAATGCTTGGCGCCTGTGTTCTTTCGGCGTTGCTGCTATTGCTGTGCCCTTATGCATTGCTGGTTATTGGTGACCATTCTTGTAAAAGAGGACCCTTTTTTAGCCTAGAATTAATCGCATTAATTTTCCACAATTCTATCCACTGGGTATCATGCTTTCAGTACACACTTCACTTTCTTGATATCACGCTCCTACTGATATTATTAACATGGTGTTAACTTTCTATCGTAATCGGTTCTATTCAATAAAACTATGCCATTGCCTTTATCAGGTCGGAGAACAACAATTGATTGATCTTCACTGAGGTTTTTAAGTGTTCTAATAAATTCTTGATCAAGTTTATTGCGGAACGGGTTGAAGCTGTAAAAACCGTTGAGTGCCAGGTGCTTGAGGTGACTGATCAAGAATTTTTTGAACACTTAAAAACCTCAGTGAAGATCAATCAATTGTTGTTCTCCGACCTGATAAAGGCAATGGCATAGTTTTATTAACATGGTGAGTTGATAATTTTGACATTTATACCTATTGCTGCCTTGATGTGTGTAAGCTGACTTGCTATAGCTATGTTGTGTGTGTGATGAAGTGGGTACACATGTGATTGTATCCGGCCCTTTTTCCCGCCACAATATGTTTGTGCATCTCGCACCCAAGGGTCCCGAGTGCCGTCTCCCCAGGGGATGTAGCATCTGGCCGCAGTTCCTGCTGAGCAGGTTAGTTTTGTAGAGTTAGGTACTTTCTCTATGATTCCTTTCTGTCACGCGATGTGAGCCGCCGATCGAGGTGACCGACTTTTTCTGCGGGGCTCTTACCTCGCCCGTGCGGAGGGCCACAGAAGGGACCATCCGCACGGGCGCTTCTGTCTTCTTCTCTTTTCGTCCTTCATCTCTTGCCACTTGAGCACAACGTTGTGGTTCCGGCTGTAAGCCAAGTAAATAATCTTAGATCGCTATTGATTGTCTAAGATTCAGAAATAGAGGGACAATGTCAATATAATAATAATAATAATAATATTCAAGGAAACGAATAGAAGCACAATTAGAAATTTTGTTACCCACGACGCGTTTCGCCGTACCTCGGCTCATCAGGTGGGAGGGTTGAAGATGGTCGAATCTTCAACCCTCCCACCTGATGAGCCGAGGTACGGCGAAACGCGTCGTGGGTAACAAAATTTCTAATTGTGCTTCTATTCGTTTCCTTGAATATTTGAAATAATGCCTCCTCAAGACAATAATAATAATACTAATGTGATCGTATCCTCGTTTGGTTATGTGCTGTTGGCCTTGGTAGCACGCGTGTTGCAATTAGCTGCTGCAATAGTGAACCTAACATACATCTGGTGTGGCTGACAGGACGAGAACAGCGTGCAGCAGCTCATCGACACGTGTATAAAGGATGACGACAAGTTATATTTATGCGTGTCGTCGCCCACAATCAAAGACAAGCCAGTGCAGATCAGACCGTGGCGGCTGTCGGACGCAGACTTTGTGCTGGACGCGTCCCTGCCTCTGGACCCTCGCAAGACCGTCTTTGTTGGCGGTGTCCCGCGACCTCTCAAGGCTGGTGAGTTGATCTCTGGTGTTGCGTGGCCTGTGTGGGCCTGGTACGTCTCAGGGTAGTTTGTGCAGCAGCCCTTATGATTATGAGCTGTCGAGTCCCTGAGCTACGGCTGCTGTGGAGCATGTGTATTTGTTCTTTTATCTTTTGGGTAGTGTCCGTTCAGTTTGCCATGATTTCCATTCTTGCCAGTTTGCGGTGAATATTGGCAGCGGGGAACGTAAGTCACCAGGTTTGAAATGTGTGCCGGTATTGCCGGCGCAACAGGACACATAACTTTATATCGCACTGTTTAGAATAGCGTTATTTAATTTTGTGGTGGGCTCTGGAAAGCTCACTGTGCTAAAGAGCTATTATACATTCAGTCAACTAAGGTACTGCTTCGCTCTTGGCTTTGATGTGATCACTTGTGCTGTAGATACAACCCACCAGCTGCCTCTATAGAGCAGTGCCATACAACACGCGTAGTAAAGAGTGCTGTGTTGTTACTTGTACAGTGGAGCTCGCGATGATCATGGACAGGCTGTACGGTGGCGTGTGCTACGCTGGCATTGACACGGACCCTGAGCTGAAGTATCCCAAGGGCGCAGGTCGCGTGGCATTCAGTAACCAGCAGAGCTATATCGCTGCCATCAGCGCCCGATTTGTACAGCTACAGCACGGCGATATTGATAAGAGGGTAAGTAGTTGTGCTGCTGCTGCCTCTATTGTTGTCCGTGTCCGAATTCTAGAACGTACCTATACATGTACATATTTACTTTGTTTTTTAATAAGCTGTAAGTGCTGCACTTGTTGCACGGAATACATGTCCTGCAGGAATAATGGCTACACGGAGCCAAAAGATTGACGTTGCCCTGTTGCAGGTGGAGGTGAAGCCGTACGTACTGGACGACCAGATGTGCGATGAGTGCCAGGGTGCGCGATGTGGTGGAAAGTTTGCTCCTTTCTTCTGCGCCAACGTGACATGTCTGCAGTATTACTGCGAGCATTGCTGGCAGACCATCCACAGCAGACCTGGCCGCGAGTTCCACAAGCCTCTCGTCAAAGAAGGAGCTGACAGACCAAGGACAGTGCCCTTTCGATGGTGTTAAACTTGAAGGATTTAGGCATGCAAATGGTTATTAGGAGGCTTCAGGGGCACAGCATGTGTTTGTGTGCGCGTCTTAGCTCCTCCCTCGGCGTGGTGGAAGACTAGCAAGGCTCTTGTTGAGTATTGTAACTCTGTGGGGGACCGGTCCCCTTATTGCAGCTTGTCGACCGCTGCTAGAAGCTACTTTGGCAGCTTGTGCTTACATCGTAGAATGGTCAGTAACTATTGTTTATGCTGTGGAAACTTTCACTGGTCGTTGTGGAAATATTGTGGCCGCACGCTGCGGGTGTTGCTGAAGTATCAAGTGCACTGGGTATTGTGGTGCAGCGGGCAGTCTGAAGCGGTTGCTTCCTTGGATCATAACAGTTACTCCGCGTCATTTGTGCTTGCTGGTGTTTTGGCCAATAGATGTATCTGAGGATGAGCTACCGCATCACCCTTGCTTCTATTACCTTTACAGAGCCTCGATGCTACCTACGATCCAAAGGGTTCTCAGTGTGGCTTCCGTGAGCCTGAGCTTTTACCGTGTCTCTCTCCTGTGCGGCGCAGTCCCGTGCTGCTGTGCGTAGGTATAGGTCGGCCGCCTCGTGCCGCCTTATGGCCATAGCTGCCGCAGTGGGGCAGCAGCAGCTCTTGCCATAGCTCATGGCCGTGCCGTGCTAGTGTGTGAGATCCTCCTTCGTGGTGACGCCGTGCACAGCCCTGCTGTGGCCAACAGTGCTAGTCGAGCCACTCCTGTGTCTCTCTCCCATCACTACCAACCACTTATTGGAAGGCGTTCTGTACAATCACAACCCTATTGGGGCTGCCGTAACCCGACGAACGAAATGGATTAAATATTACTTGGGATGTGAGCGGTTACGGACCGCGACACGAGTTCGAGCGGTGGGTGGTCCCAGTGTAGCACATGTGACCCCGAGGGGTTGTGGTTGTGACACGTCCCTCTTGTACTCCCCCGTCCGCGCCACTTGCACACGCGCGGCCGCCATTCCACATGCTGGCTTCCTAAATTTAGTCTCCGCATTATTCTTATCATCGGTCAGTGTTTGTACACTTCCTGTAAAGCCCTATGGTTACATATTATCATTAATCAATATTGTCTTCATTATCATTATTTTATTATTCTAATTACATATAATAGCTCTAATTGTAGTAGATCTCTATTTTACATGAAGCTGTTAGGGACTTGGTTTACTAGTAAATGGTGGGAGACATAGCGGGCTGCAGCGCGTTGTATAAACTGCTGCAGCTGTACCATAACTGTTGTGTATGTTTGTGTGTTGTGCAGCCCTGAGCCTTCACATTCAAGTGTAGCTGTACTGGGTGCCCTCGGCTCTCGGTGGCGCACCCTCCCAACTCTTCCCCCCCCCCCCTCTCTCTGCTCTGTTTACCGTCAGTAGGCAGGCAGGCGCTTAGTGTAGTGCGGGCCAGTTTCAGTCTCTATATCTTCATAAGAATTAGTAAAGGTACCACGCTCGTAGGTTAGAGCTACGCCTGCCACTAACTAGCCAAGGATATCTGCGGCGTGTACAGCGAGAGAGCGGCACGCACGTGTAGCGTGTCGAGTGTCGCTGCTCAGGTTGTCTGCACTGCTTCCGTCGTCTGTGGCAACATTGTGTACCGCACCCAACATCCCCACACACACTTCAGCAGCTGCTCACTCGCTCGCTCGCCACACTCTTCATTCTTCTTTAAAGTATCCTTCTATATATATGATCGAACTTTCTCGTGAATAATGTCCGTTTTTGTATATTTTGTAATCTGAAGCCATTCATGAATGTACAGTGGCTCGTACAGAGCTGGGGCGCCCGCAGCATCTCGCGCTTGGTTCCATTGTGGTGCTTGTGAGTACTTGCAGGACCTTCTTCCTCTCTCTCCTATATCTGCTGCCGCCAGTGATCGTGCCCCAACTGTCTATAGCTCTTTGATGTCATGAAAGACGAGGTTTTTGCTAATTCACAGCAATACGACGCAAATCACATGTTATTTGACGACTGACGCTACCCTGTAGCTCCGCCGCGGGTGTCACGCGTGATTTATTGCCTCTTACTTGTCACATCGGAGTATGTGGTCTGGTAATGGTGACGGCACCTTACACCTGCATTGTATGATCGTTTCTCTCCATTCTTTGCGCCCACTGAATGAAAGAAACAACATACCTAATGTTTGAACAGAATTTAGATCCGTCTGCGGCTACAAATATTCCATCTATGTACAGCTGGAGCGTCAACGTAAAATTTTGTATGAGGTCACCAAGTTAGTTGTGAGGTGGTGCCATTCCAACCTATTCTCACTGACTCACTGCTTGCCTCAGCCAACCTTGAGTGCAGTGTTATTTTGCCTTGTTTACATACCAGAACTACCAAATTGTTTACTGGATAATAGGTCTTGAAGCACCGTTGTATCTTCCCTTATTCCCTCGCTGGTTACTCAAGCACCTCAGTGTAACCAGACGCGACTCCCAGTTGCCAGCGCCGCCGATCATACGAAGCGCTCACCATCGCACTGAGCACTTCGGCAGGTTGCCGGCATGGCAACGAGCGCGCCCCACTCACTTCGTCAAAGATAGTGATACCTCTTTTTATTATACGTAGAGATACTCCTTTTGGAATCAGGTATTGTTATCTTATTGTTTCGTATGTTTTTTATATGCATTTCTACGGAATTTTATAAATTTTTACTGTGTGTCGAGAATGTACTTGATGGTCTTTCCCAAAGGTGAGAATTTCTAAAGCAGCAATACTTAGCTTCGGTCGTATTCCCTTTGCAAATGTAAGAGCTCTTGTGATGGTGGTTTACAAGAGCTGCTCTGCGCATCGGCTTTGCCACACGCGTCTTGCGGTTTTGTTTTGCGAAGGTATTATTGATTGATTAGTTCATTGTTGGTTCTGTACAGTACAAGACGTAAGGCATTCGCTAGTCAACACTCTGCCTCACGCTGCTAACAGGCTCTTCTCCATTCCCGTGGACTTCTCCGTAAGCTTTGTTCGGCTCACCCCACTGACTTCTTTCACTTGACGTAGTGCTCGTTTTCCTGAATACTGCATGGGGTGTTTCGAATGAGCTACTTTCAAACGCGCCGTTTTGGATGTTGAGAGCACAGCCCGCGAACTTCTTCATAGGTGTAGTTGTACGCTATTGAAAGAGATACTGGTCTGAATCGCCGCGTCGCAACCGTGGGTGGATATCAAACTATCAGATTCTAATAATAGCATCAGTAGCACACGTAACTGCCGCACCTCCGAACGCTCGGGCAGAATCCTCCGCTTGGCGTTACGCAGGGTATTGCATCACTCTTGTCTTATCGCTTCGTGAGTTTACTGCCCGCAATTGAAAATTTCCACTCATCTTCCATTCGCCTCTATCTAATGTTCGTGCCAATACCTCCAAATTCTGCATACCTGCTCCTACATCAAATCAACTGGTTAAATATATTTCAATATGAAGATTGGCTACTAATGGTTAATAATGCTTTAGGTTATGTAAGTTGGTGCACCATACCGATCCGGTGACTCAAGTCTAGTGAATATATTCTACCGACCTGGCGGTCCTCACGCCGAATGATGGTTGGCAACCCATCTCCTGGGTTCTACGTCCTCCCGTGGTGAGGGGGGAGGAACCTTCCGCATGTGCGTTTCTTCTGCCTCTTACTCTCAAATTTTTTCGTGTCTTTACCCTTTGCTGCGTAGCTGATGGAACAGCCGTGCCGTGTGGGGTTGGAGAAGCTCTGCGCCTTGTTTCGTGCCAGTAGTAGTGCGCTGGCCGCTTGAGACTAATAGAAATCATCTGAGTTCACATTAAACAGGCGACCCTCCGACAGAAAAAGCCAATTTTAAAAATCACCAAGAACTCTGCCCGATTCGAATTAGCATAACTGAGTTAGCAATCCTTCTACCACCACCGACCTGGCGTAGCTGCTGCCGACGCATTCCGAGAGGTGGTGCGTCAGGGCACGTGGGAGGAAACTGAAACTTTCGCCCGAGCAATAAGTGTGACTCGTAGGGAGTTTGCTGCGCCTTGACAAGTAGTCCACTTATCGTATTTAGAGTAGCTGTACGTGGGCAAGTAGCCCTAATCATATAAGGGTTACTGCGCTGGACCGAATAGTCTCCCAATCCTAAGAGGGTTCCTTTACTGGAGCAAGTAGCACCTCCCCCCAATTGTGTGAAGGTTACTGCACTGGTGCAAGTGGCCATCGATCCTAAAGGATACTTGCGCACGTGTGACGTTAGCCCTGATATAAAGACAAGCAGCAACTACCTCGTGTGCTGCTGTTGCCACGTACACGGAGGTGTGTAGGCAGAGTGTGGCTGGCGCGGTGAAGAGCTGCTCTATGCCAGAGATGTATGATGTAGCGTAGTAGTGAAGTCATGTGTGCCATTTTTTGTTCTTTAGTGTAAACATGATACGGTGTGGTGGCGTGACCATACCTTCTTTGTGCATTATGCCCTTACTATGGTTTTCTTTACAGTTGTAAAGTAGTTCTTGTTCTATAGTTTCTATTATTTTTTTATGATATGCGTCCATATTTTTACTGTTATTCAGATGTTCTTTCTTGACATTAGAAAATGTTGTTAGCTTTTAAGCCCTAGGGAACCTTTCTAACTCTTTAGATTAGCGCTAGTGCTAATTTTAATACCTATTTAAATAGATATCTTTCTAAACGCTTAACACTATTTATAGACGTGGTTGACTAGTTACTGTGTAAAGCCCTACCGGGGCATAAAAATGTTATTAAGCAATTCTTGATCCCGTGGATCGCAAACCAGCGGTTATGAAGTTTTCCCTGCAGCTAGGGAGTGTTACTGAAGCATGTAGCTACTCTTTTGTATTTTTGACTTTTCTATGTATCCTTCGGTATTGCGCTGTCTCTTTACCGTTATCTCGCCCACATCTTCTGTACTCCTCGTCCTGTATGATTGGTGCATATACGTTATTCTGCTTACGCCACACTTCCCTTTCTTGTTCCTCATCTGGCCGCTGCACCTAACGTTGTGAGTTATGGGAGCTCTGGCTTAGCCTGTCCTCTGCTGCATTCGTTTGTTACCATTGTGTCTCCCCCCCGCCACCACTGGCACCACACCACGCGCTGGAGTCGTGGGTGTTACTGGGGTAACGTGTGGTGCGCCTGCTTGTGTGCAGCAGACCCCACCATTGATATACGTACAGGCTCCTCACATCAGATCGCCTTGTTACTGCTGTAGCACCAACATAGCAGTCGACTGTAGCTCTATATATAGCTGCCTCTTTTGGATTATGTTCTCAATGAGCTTCACGCTTTTGTTTTTAATCGAATCTTTGCCTCGTGGGCTTTTTGCTCATGCGTGGTGCTCCCTGGCGTGTCGAGCCGTCGCTGCTATTGCTACCATCTTATATCTCTTGCTATATAGCTATATCTGTTACAGTTATTTTTATGTGATATTTATTGTCGGATACGTCAGTATATCTGTAACCAGTAGCCTTTCCCTCTTTTTGGTGCTGGAGACTGCATCCTTGCAGCTCCTGTAATCGCATCAGCACCGTGTCGACC
This sequence comes from Parhyale hawaiensis, assembly GCA_001587735.2. NCBI lineage: Eukaryota > Metazoa > Arthropoda > Malacostraca > Amphipoda > Hyalidae > Parhyale > Parhyale hawaiensis. The sequence goes on along the minus strand of LQNS02277221.1, from coordinate 7,201,932 downwards.
CTTCATTGTCTTCTGTGCCTACAGGTAAGCAGCTGAGCTGTGTCTCTTGTTAAGGCTACAGCCAGTCACTAGCGGTTCGGTGTGCCGTCTGGTGCTTCTTCGTCCATAAACTATAGCACAGAGGCGCTAAGGTCTTTCCATCACAATCTGTATGCTCTCGCTCTCCTTTATTGCTTGCACGTAAGCGCTGTTCGCGTTGCCTTCATTTCAAAATACTTCTTCACCCCACCTGTTTTCTTCTAGCTATTTATCTTATTGTGCGTGTGTCCACCGGTCTACTCCTCCCTCAGTCTGCTCTTGAGCCCCGCATATTACGCGACCTCGCTCTGTCTTCTTTTCTTGCATCGTTTCGTTGTCGCTCTTTTTCAGTGGATAGAAGGAAACTTATTCTTAACAATGCTGCTATTTTAAATAAAATTTTTTGCAAATGCTTCATGGAAAGAATTACTGTGAATTGAAATAAATTATTGATGTTATTCTTCTAAGTTTTGTACTCCGTTCCAAACGGATTCTAATTGTTATGAACCGTTGTTGTAGCGTTTGTGTGCATTAGTGTGAGTAGGTTTAGCGAATAATCTTGGCCATATTGCCTGCTCTTCAGTGACTACCTTATATCGTCTCGGTATTTCTTTCTATTTTGTTATATAGGGCATTCCTCAGAATATGAGGCTGTGTGTGGAAGAGCAGGCATTATTGCCTCATCATGTCTAAAGAAGCGTTCAGCGTAGGTTATCTGCTAGTCGTTTGGACCTTTACTTTCTTCTGCTCCTGGTGATAAGTCGACATATTTCGTAGTGCCGTTTAAAGTAGGTCGTTTGATGGGCTAGATAAAGGAAAGCATAGTTGAGTATACAATGAAGCTTTGTCTTCACGTCAGAATGGAAATTATCGTAGGTATGAAGTGCTTCGCAAATTATGATATAAACTGGTAGTCTTGCAATTTATTAGAGTTTGGTGTAATCCAAGAGGTTTCCTGCTCAGTGTCTGACCGCGTGCCACACGACTGGATCGCTTCTTATTGGCAGATATTGGCATAACTGACCGACATCGTACACAAGTGCCGTGCCTAGCACATGCTAGATGTGGCTTGTTGCTTAGTGCACCCCGAAATTCGCTCAGCCAATTTAAATCGGCGATGCTACATGTAGTTGTGGCGTAATGCGTGTGCTACTCCCAGACTTGAGGCGAAATTTCTCTTATTTGCCTAAAACCCACTCAAATGTGAACTACTGTCGATGCCAGAAATGGTGCACGACATGAAGTGCAGAAGCGTAATGAGAATGAGGGCACACTGTGCCGTGCGGCTCTCATCACCCAGCTTTAGATTTCCTTCCTTTCAACGACCAACAGATTATTCCGTGCTGCACGTATGCTAAGAGCGGTTTTGTGCCGCATGGCCCAAGAGGCCCGAAAGGCCTGCTCTGTTGTCATGTTTTGTAAACAATATTATAAGTTACGTTGCTTTGTTGCCACCTCCCCTCTACCACTGAAGGATAACTGCCGTTCCTAGTATGTTTCCATTATGTGCACAAAAAAATGTTTGTATCCCAATCGTGAGCAACAACTTCTCGGATTGTAGTCCTGTTTTCAGCACTTGGGGGGAGTAGGACCAAAAGGCTGAAGCCCAAGCTGCATGAAGCTCAGAAGTGCTGCCCTTGGCTGGAAGTAGCTATCTCCTGTAATGGTGCTGCTCTGTATTTCTGTTTCATCATTAGCTTCTGTGCGCCCCATGCCTGGTTAAGCAAATTCACATTGTACTTCGAATTATACCCGAGCCGAGTCGTAGGTGGTGCGCCTCATCAGCTCTGGGCGTATCAGAGATTCTAAAGAATCTAATATTAAAGTGAAATTGTCAATATGTATAAGAGCAGTGAGGCCAATGTTGGTGGGTGCCCAAATTGCACTGCCTCCCATAGCCATACTAAAGATTATTTACTTCCATTAGATTTCCTTCAGTGTGTGACGGAACGACAGCATAACCAACACCCTAACTTTATTCCCTTGCAGAAAAATACATCAATTCTTGTTTACCATTTCTTTGGCCGAATGATAGGCTTACCGTTGTATTCTATTATCACGTTGTCCACAACACCGTGCATTATTTTGCTCTCCATCTCTGCCAGTGTAGAGTTAACGGTTGAGCCTTGCTTGAGTTGTATGTCATGATAGTGGCGCGCCTGCATCTCGTATCACCCTGTTCTCTATCACTTGTCTCGGCCCCTCCCAACAGCTCCTTGTTTTATATTAATAGACATGAGCTAGTGTCAGCCGTGGAGACGACGGTCTCTTTCCCTCCCAAACGGAACACTGCTGTCAGAAGAATAAATACCGCGGTTGGAAAGCCTCAGTTGCCCTACGGAAGTTTAGCATATGTAACATAATGATTATTATCTCTGGTCAGACTGAAGTTAAGACCATCATCACCGTAATTACGCTAATACTTAAGTCTGGTTGCCAATGAGTTTTTCTTATGAAAACTACATAGTGATGGTTATAACTAATACCATACATTTTGTTTCAAACTGTGGATGTTCGTGTTTTTTGCGAGACTGGGCTGAGGATAAGACTTCCGGCGCTGGTTGTAAAGGTGGCGGCACCGTTGCCCGTAATACATCCACTTGTTTTGTTAGATATATCCTCAGCATGAGGTACCAGTATGATTGGCATATAGTCACCAGCACATCGTAAACACGAGTCCGAGAAGGAGAACGAAATACCAGCCACTAAATTAGCCCGGTAGCTAGTAGGGAATTTTTCGAAAATAGATCGCTGTTGTATGGTGCACTCATCGACTACCTCAGAAAAACTCTCAAAATAATATCGTAAATACCCTCATAATCTTAATAATGTTATCACCAAGACCTGCAAAGTAGACTGCACTCTCTGTATTGTCAGGTGGTGAAGAGCTGGAGGACTGGTAGGGGTGACACCTCCGTCTTGTCTGATGCAGCATCTATGTGTCTTTTGCACATCAGAAACTGAATGCGTTATTGGCACAATGTATACCAATGTTGCATTTTGCTTGAATGCGCTCTTTTGTTCAACATTAGAAGGTTAGGTGGGGAGGATTGGGCGGGGCGAAAACGATGTTACCAGAGCAACTCCACTGAAGTGCTTCGGATCTATAATTCTATCATTTCTTGTGCCCCTCTTGTGCACCCAGCAAATACTAAGAAGGACATTAGAACTGACGTTGTAAAGACGTTGGGTCCTCCCACCCCGCGATCCTCCCGAGTCCCACCTGCATGAACTGGATGTGGCATGCGTAATACAACAAGCACGTTTACAGCGGGCACACACGGTGTACGATGCCTTCTGACACGTGGCTCACCTTAGTGATAACTTATGGGAATCAGGGCGGCAGTGACGAGAGGTGCGGAGGACAGAAACACAGACAAGCTGAAAACAAGACATCCTCGCGAATACTCCGCGGGCTGTAATGATAATTAATGAGGAGTTAGCCGTTGCTCAGTAAGTGGTCAGTGGAGCTCCGTCTTCCCAAAGAGGTGCGGGAAATGCACAGAGCTGGCCGGTTGCCCGGGGTGCAGGGGCAGGGTGGTGGTGTTGCTGATGTTGAACGGATGGTGCGATCATATGCAATATGGGCCGTGTAGAATGTTGTACTGAATTAGTGAAAGCTTATGTGTGTAGTGTAGCCATTCAAATTTCTCTCGTATAATATATTACTTGGTTTATGAGTGACAATGGCATCCACCATTGCAAGCTTGGTGACTATTTTTATTTTTACCAATCCAATCGGAAGTTGAGACGTCCATGCTAATGCCCCCGTAAGGCGTTGGAGATCGAGACCAGTGAACTTGCTGTGTCCGGACGCCTGTAACTTCCTACTGGAGAACTAATAACAATGCTTATCAAAATGTTAGCTTCACGTGCAGGACAAATACCTGACCGCAATTAAGTATCAGTTACTGACGAAGTGCCCTAAATATATACCTAAGTGTGTCTCAGCGGTCGTATTTGAGTCTCCAAATTGTCGCTCGAGCTCAGCCTGGCGACATCTGTGGTGGTAACTCAAATTTTTGTCAGAAACACCGATGATTTTTTCATGCTATAACAAACTCTAGTATAGTTTACAGTGTGTATAAAAGACAAGAGTTGCCGCATTTTATAGTGTATGTACACTGCATTAGTTTCATCACTTCCATTGTCAGTCAAATAAAGGGCTTGTACACACGATGCTCGAATGAAGGAGTTACGCGAGAAAACTGGCAAATTGAGGCACTTGTGCGCTAATTTGAGGTGGGAGTATGCTTTGGTTTTGCCTCTGACAGAGCGGTCAGCTGCACGAAATGTGCTGACAGTCTGTCAGTTGTGTCCGACTTGTGGGTCAGTTTACTCTCACGGCAGCGTACAATTCTGGAGGTATTTTATCGTAGACTTCGCTATATTTCTTTGGAAGTGATTGGGTATAGTTGGTTTTTGTATGCTGGTGAACCTGTTGCCATGGTAGCGCTGGACTTACCAGTAGTGCTCACGGGCGTTTGATCATCTCACATATGCCCTCGTGTGAACAGAACCGCAGACTTATGCGCGAAATATTCTGCGCTTGCTCACTAGTTAACCTCGGCGTTTGACTGTTGTGTGAATCCACCTTAAGTTGCCCTTTAGCGGGCTGCTGACGTCCAGTTGCCAGTGCCTCGAGTCTGCGCCATGGAGGCTGCTACAATATGTCGCCAAGCTAACTTCCGTGTTCCTCCACGCCTTTAACTCTACTCATGTGTTTCATTGGAAACGTCAGGATGAACAAAAAAAGAAAGAAAGGAAAGTTCTCACGGCCCAATTTGCGCTTGTTCCATCCATCCTCCAATGTCATCAGTGTGTAATGATATACCAAACAATTCTCCTTTTTTGTTATATTTATCCTAATTTGTATATGTGGCATATTTGTTAGGTGACTCTTTATCTGAAATAAAGGATGGAGGAGAAATGGTACGTGTTATGAAGCACCTAAATATGACTCCGTCTGTGTGTGTGTGTTAGGGTAAGTAGCGTCTCTTATGTGGTTGGGGGTGTTGCACGCAAGGCAACACTCCCTCCCGCTCTCTCCCTCTATCTCTCTCTCTATATGAACTCCAGAGCAGACTCTGTAGCATGCTTGTTTGATATGGTGTGAGATGTCCGTAGTTCTGTGGTCTGTAGAGTGTCTTCTCACACTTGCAGCCACTATTATTACCGCTCCTACCCTTTCTATATATACATATAAATATATATATATACCCTAGCTGCTATTAACAATAATATAGCTATTTATTGATTACTGTTTTGTGAATAACTTCATTGCAATTTAGTCAAGAATGTGTTTGGACTTGAATGTTTTTTTAAAGCATTTTGATAGTTTTTGTATGCATATTACTGATAGAGCTGAAGTTTTTTTATAACCTACCGGAAGAATGTAAAATATTTCGTCCCATTTTGTAACTGTTGCCCTAAGTTTTGTGTGATATTTCGATATGATAGCGCGCTGGTAAGGCGTTGTTGGTGGTTAGTGGGGTGTTGTGGCCCCGTGGCAGTGGTGCAGACTGGTGTGATGGTGGTGGTGCAGACTGGTGTGGTGGCAGTGGTGCAGACTGGTGTGATGGCGGTGGTGTGAGGTGTGGCAGTGGTGCAGACTGGTGTGATGGCGGTGGTGTGAGGTGTGGCAGTGGTGCAGACTGGTGTGATGGCGGTTGTGTGAGGTGTGATGGCTATCCCTCCCAATTGAGGAAGAGGTGGTGGATGGTTAGGACACTGCCCAACGTCTGGGGACTGTGTAAATAGCGTCTCGTCTCAACTTTTGCAACCGTCGACGCTCATTGTACAAGAGTGCGCCCACACGCCTCCATGGCATGCCTGTTTGACTGCCCTACACCAGATACAAAAACGTAATTTTTCTTCCACCAACTTGAGCGCATCAATCTATACCACGCACGGGAGTAACAGTCTCTTGCGTGCATCTACATAGACAGACGGTCACGGCACACTCGTGTGTCTATGGCCCCCGCCGGATATCATGTCGTATCCAGTACGCTGCTTCTTATGCACCGGGGCTATATGCATAATATAATGCCGCGCAATATGCTGAAATTGGTCCTAAGCGCCTGTTGGTGCTTGTAACTGACTCGGGGTGCCATCCTCGCAATTGCTTACAATGTGCTGGGTCTCGGGGCACTTTGGTGTGGTCGGGAACTCAGCAGCAGACCGTTCTGCCAGGAATGCTCTTGCACAAGCTATATATCCTTGCCATCTCCTACACAGCTGCTTTTAAGTCGTACTATAAGTTGGCAGTTAGAGAAGATTGGTACACATTGCCTAGCAACAATCTTCGAAAAATCAAGTCCCCTACGCAGACAAATAAAAACAGACGAACAGCTTGTAAGCGCAGCTCAGCTCTACCTCGAGATTCCTGTGACGTCATCGTTCAGCAATCAGCGTTGTGCTATGATCACTTATCATATAGCGAGAAAAATTTATGGACTGAGCAACAACCGGTTCTTAGCGCTAAAAATTTAAAACTGGTCGAAATTTCGAGGCAATGTAGGTAGCTACTGCTTATTCGTATCCTCTGAGACCGTAGACTGTCAGATTTCATTTTAAAAAGCCTTCTGGGTTCAGAGTTTTGTAGCCATTAAGCATCAATGAAATTTCAAGCGGCTGGAGCTGAGTAGATGAAACTCGTATCCTGTATACCAACTTATGATGAAAACAGCAAAATGATGACTGTAACGTCATTATTCATCTAAAATTCTCTTGCAGAAATACTGAAGAACTGCCAGTCTGTGTCTTCGTTAGTCTGTGTTCCCAACCCCCCCCCCCCCATTTTATGACATCCCCTTTTGTAACAGAGAGTGGGAGATGGTGTGGGACACACACAGAAAATTTACTCATGCATTCATCGTCAGTCGACAGCATTCTCCTATGTGTGAGAATTGCTCCGTCGAGTTGGCGATCCACCAGCTTCTCCTTGTTTCCCTGTTATACGCTGGTGAACGAATGAACACTTTGGGCGTGTCGACTCACTCTGAGATATTCTCCTCGAGGTGCCTATTGCCTTTCGGACGCACTCGATTGCTTTCTTTCATCCTCAGACATTCTCTCACTCGTATAAATCTCTCAGTAATCCAGAAACATCTATTTACCAAGTGATATTTCTGTGATTCTGCCAAACACTCGCACCATCATTAATCTACACCACTATGTCCCGTTCTACAGCAACGGATTAGTGCGTTGTGGTGTGGTGAAGTGTTGTATGATAGAGACGGAGTGCGGTAAAGTATGATGTGGCAGCGACACAGTGCGATGAAGCGTGGTGTGACAGCGACATAGTGCGATGAAGCGTGGTGTGACAGCAATGGAGTGCAGTGAAGCGTGGTGTGACAGCGACGTGGTGCGGTGAAGCGTGGTGTGACAGCGACGTGGTGCGGTGAAGCGTTGTGTGACAGCGACGTGGTGCGGTGAAGCGTTGTGTGACAGCGACGTGGTGCGGTGAAGCGTTGTGTGACAGCGACGTGGTGCGGTGAAGCGTTGTGTGACAGCAATGGAGTGCAGTGAAGCGTGGTGTGACAGCGACGTGGTGCGGTGAAACGTTGTGTGACAGCGACGTGGTGCGATGAAGCGTGGTGTGACAGCAATGGAGTGCAGTGAAGCGTGGTGTGACAGCGACGTGGTGCGGTGAAGCGTGGTGTGACAGCGACGTGGTGCGGTGAAGCGTGGTGTGACAGCGACGTGGTGCGGTGAAGCGTTGTGTGACAGCGACAGAGTGCGGTGAAGCGTGGTGTGACAGCGATGGAGTGCAGTGAAGCGTGGTGTGGCAGCGACGGAGTGTAGTGAAGCGTGGTGTGGCAGCGACGGAGTGCAGTGAAGCGTGGTGTGGCAGCGACGAAGTGCAGTGAAGCGTGGTGTGACAGCGATGTAGTGCAGTGAAGCGTGGTGTGGCAGCGACGGAGTGCAGTGAAGCGTGGTGTGGCAGCGACGGAGTGCAGTGAAGCGTGGTGTGGCAGCGACGTAGTGCAGTTAAGCGTGGTGTGACAGCGATGTAGTGCAGTGAAGCGTGGTGTGACAGCGATGTAGTGCAGTGAAGCGTGGTGTGACAGCGGTGTAGTGCAGTGAAGCGTGGTGTGACAGCGATGTAGTGCAGTGAAGCGTGGTGTGGCAGCGACGTGGTACGGTGAAGCGTGGTGTGGCAGCGACGTGGTGCGGTGAAGCGTGGTGTGGCAGCGACGTGGTACGGTGAAGCGTGGTGTGGCAGCGACGTGGTGCGGTGAAGCGTGGTGTGGCAGCGACGTGGTACAGTGAAGCGTGGTGTGACAGCGACGTGGTACGGTGAAGCGTGGTGTGGCAGCGACGTGGTACGGTGAAGCGTGGTGTGACAGCGACGTGGCACGGTGAAGCGTGGTGTGGCAGCGACGGAGGACGATGTGACGGGATATACTCTAGTACCACACAGCGCAGCTGCGTTGTCGCGCGTTCTATGCGGCAGCTGGACAACTGGTGGCGTGCAGTTACTCTCAGTGAAATAATTGCCTAACATGAACTCTGTAGTTGTTCCTTTAAGCTTATTCTTAAGAGCGTGATGTGCGACAAAAGTTGCTTTTTCGCGGCCACCGAAGAATGATCTTATTGTTTCTTATTGCCTGAACGTCATCGTTTCTCTAGCGTAATTCCGTCGTGTTGTTTACAGGCCTTCCTTGTTCCTTTTAATGCTCCTCATCGCAAGGCGTACAGTAGTGGTTAAATATACAAAGTTTTTCTCCTTATTCCTCATGTGCAGCACTTCGTAGTGCAAGCCAACCCCAGCTGTTAAGAAAACGGCCCCTTATTTTTTAAGTATCAGAGCTGCAAGATATCATGCTTGCAAATGCTTAGTTGCGTTTGTGCCTCCACTGCAAGATCCGTAACGCCGTCTTCTTCCTGCCAAGTACGGTATTGTATGTCGCACGTGTGTAGCTGAGCTAGTGCAGCGATCACTCTTTTGTTTAACCCAACTCAGCATTGCGCCGCTAAGTCCAGATGTTGATGTGAGCGTAATAGGAAGCGAATTGCAAGAAAGATGGCTATGTTTGTGGATTTTGGTAGTGGTGTATGTTTTTGTGTGCTGGGCTCTAGTGAAGGTCGTGGGGAACGAGAATGGAGGCTGTGTGGATCGCAGGGTGAGTGTTGACAAGTCTTGGAAGCTGTGGTCGTAAGGCAGTCGCGGTGTCGGAGGTGTTTGCTCTTAGTGTTCTGTGTGCAATGTCTAGAAGAAGAATTATTTTAATTAACTATGTCAGGTTGGATGTCGTAGCCTCACATTTCCGAGGTTTTTTGTATGCTCTTTCTTACGGTAGACGCTTCTATTTTGGCGCTCGTCTTCTAACGCGAGTTGTGAGCCTCACTTACTCGCGTGTGTCGTGTGTGTTGGCACTCATTAACCCTACAAAATTCTGCAGTTTCCTAAAGATTCTTTGTAATACTCGCAGTGTCCTTTCAGTGTAGCACTGTAACGGATGCTTGAACACTTCACCTTTTGTATTGAGTTACTACAGAGTCTGCGTCGATGATGATGATGAAATTTAGTACGAATAGGGGAAGTTTGAGCGGCACACGTGGCCATTTTACTAACGCCAAGGTTGCAACAAAGCTGTAGGCCATACCGATGATCTCTTACTTTTCAGTAGTCGCTCTAATGTCTTTGTTGTCCTTAGTTTGTAGTGTAGGCAGTTTATTCTGGTAACGCGAGTGATACCTACTTTTCATAGTTATCATTGGACCAAATGTGATGTGATTTGACCAGACTCCTATTTACCCATAAATTTGCAATGTTTGTGAAATGGGCTCTTTGCCTGCCTGTATCGTCTTGACAGAAAGCTGCATGAAGTAGTCCGACGCGTTACTGTGCTTCATCGTTCTGCATGCCGAGTTGCTGCTGCTCCCTTACTTTCTTCTAAGTTATTTCGTAGAGTTTTGCATCCTTACTGAGCCTTTAGAGGGAGATTTTCTTCTCGCGCGGCCTCGTGTGTCGCGCCCTGCCACGCGCTCTCAATATGCTGTGCTTCGTGTACGGCCAGATGATCACTGCAGTGAGACTTTGTTGTGCTGCTTGTCGGCACAGCAGTCCTGTGCTGTGCATTGCAGTGTCCGATACTTGACAGGTAGCGACCAGCTCAAGCAGAAGGGCAGTATATGCATCAGCCCGTGCAGCTCCTACGTTGCGCCTCCTTGTGTAGCAGCGCATCAGTGCTAGAGTATTTCAGCTGTTGCAGACGTAACGTTGGCGTCATTGGAAACGTTGCTTTTCGGCGTGGAGCAGTTAGTCATGCTGAATGTACATCAGTTATAGGAGTGGACTCATAGTCAAGAGCCTATAGAGCGATGTCTCCACTAGAGAATTTTCTAGTCATGTGGAACCAATCTAGCACTCTTGTGTGTGTGTGTTTGTATGTTTATCCTTCAGCAATAAAAAAAAAGGTTTCGTTCGTAGGCATCGCAGCATTTTTCCTCCTCTCCACTTCACTAACCCATTAGCAGCGTTTGCTCGTCTTTGGTGTGCCGCTACATCGCTCCTGCAGACATCCGCGGGTTGAAGTAGAGGCTGCATTTTGGCTCTACCATTTTTATGATGTCGGTTTGTACTCTACTTGATGCAATGAAAGGACCTATTGAGAGTTTATATCTCGATTTTCCTTGTCTTATTTGACTATTGCTGCTGTCTTGTAGCTTCAAAAATAATAAAATTGGTTTGTTTTCTCATATTTTCTTTACCTTTGTCCCTAAATTAGATACGCAACACTGCTCTGTCAAAAATAACAGTATGTTCTGCATCGTAATAAGTTCATAATGAATCAAAAACACCTGGGGAAATTCCATGTTTACTTGACTGTCAGTACTGCCAAACTGCGCATGCTCTTGACCATTTCTTCCAGTACCTTAGTTCCAGCAAGAAGGTGGGAAGATCAGCAGCCTCCATGCCGCAAGTAGCTCTATAGTAAAAATTAGTTGCTAGAAACTTTAAGGCATTTCTACCCCTGAAAGAATATATGCGAAGAATTTAAACTGGCGAGTGTTTTGGAAATTATATTGTTCTTGTAATAGTAGTAGTATTATCACGCTCGGGGAACTTGCCCTGCCACAATATATTTGGGCCTCACAACCCCAAGGTTCCCTAGTGCCTCCTCTGCAGGGGATGTTGCAACTTGCCGCGGTTCCTGCTGGCGAGATTAGTTTTGTAAAGCTAGGTAGGCTGCCGGAGGTGGGCTGCCAATCGAGGTGGCCGACCTATTCGTGCTAGACTTTTACTTTCTTGTATTTAGTTTCCTTTCCCTGTGCGGTGTAGCTGAGCGACAGCGTTCAGCCGTGCCCCGGGGTTGGAGATACACAACTTGCGCCATTTTCCTGTCAGTAGCGCACTGACCACTCTGAGACCTACCGGCAGAAAAGCTGGGACAAAAATCGTCGACAATTTGAAACGCGCCATAGTCGGGCAGGAGCCTGTGGTTAAACACAGGAATATAGTAGTTCGATGCGATATAGGCAGTGTGCCACGGAAGCGTTAGTAAAAACTTCTACTACTACTACTACTACTATCACGCTCGGGTCACCACTGAGAGGTAGTACCAGGAAGCAAAGAATGCAACTGGAGGACTCGATAGGACTAAAACAAAACTTACCTGTGACCGCACGTAGCAAATTTACATCACATCGACGAGTTGAAGTATTCGAGTGTGGGACCTCAGGCCTTCATAGGTTGTTTTCTTGAACATATCACCGTATTTTTTCCATTTATTTCATTAAATTCCCCGCTCATGACTGGCCAGCTAGTTGAGCTGCTAAATAGCTTGAAATGTCACTAAGTATAGAAAATTCAAGCAATAGGCTGTTACTGTGGTTTCTCTCGCGTACAGAGTTGGCTGTATTGGTGCTTATATTTGTTAGGAAGGGATAAATAAAATCTGTTAAGAGCACTGTGAAGTATAAATAAGGCTTCAATCAAGAAAAGGAAGTTAAATTAGGTCGCCGAAGAGGAACAAATTCGGCGCTAGTGCTGTGAAAGTTTCCACCAGCATGCACTGCAATTTTCTATAGATAATCGCTAAATTCGTATATATTATCTTAATTTATTCATGCGCTAAAAAAGAATGTCGCAATTTAAGACGATTTTTTCTGGTTAAATTAGTTAAATACTCCTAGGCTGTTCAGCCATAGATTCGTCGATGATGACGTCACTTTTTGGTGCTATTTCTCATGAGTCTTCCCGTCACGCTCTTTGCTTCCTGGGTAGTAGCATGGCTGAACTACGTAACAGGTTAACTTCGGCGCCGGTCGCGTGTTAAGCCCCGCCCACTCCTTTTCACCTGTCACGTCAGGGGGAGAGATAGATAGCAAACGGTGTTAATTAGTTCACACCTGTTACTTGCTTTATAAATACGGGAGTTTTCGCTTCCATGAAAAAAAAAAGGAAAAAATCATTTCTGCACGATCACAGCTGTTTACTGCGCGATGCAAAAATCAGTTCGCTGGAAATAAGGCAATAAACTGTCAAACAAATAGGTTGAAAGACGAAGAAATCAATTACAACAACATAGCAACGACTCTAAGTATTGATCTGGCTTATTTTGTAATCATATCATTTCATACACTAGTGCACTCAGCCATGAAAAACTACCGCGGAAGAACATGACAAATAGGAAAAAAAACTACAGCTGCATACGTATTGTCGGTAGAGTGTTTTAAACGCTCTAGACTTAATTATAAGTCCAAATTTATAAACTTTACATATGAAATTTGTATTTTAAACAACTTTTCTCATCATAATATTACAAATTGTCAAATAGAGGAGTGTTTTTTTTACTAGCTCAAGCTTCATATATCAACCCACCAAAATCCAAGGTCTTTCTACTGCCCTGTGAGTCTCACAAGTAGAGCTAACAATAAGAAATTTTTTGAAACCAAAATCATTGTAATCAGTCAAGTAGTTTTTGAGAAAAAAGTGGGACAGATCCGTTTTTCTATAGAAGTGCCTTGGGTAAGAGGTTAATTAGCCCTGACAGGGCTATGCTTGAACTTTTGGGAAAACAAATGGTGTTTGGCACTCGACAGGATTAAGACACAGGGTTTTAAAAGAAAATATGGTTGATTGACTTAATATTAAAAGTGGCGAGCGGGACAATCGTTTATGACCCATTTATTTTTTTTTTACCCTGACAGTTTTGTAGTACTTGTAGGGGTTCCTAGGGTTTAAATCATGGGTCCCACGGGTAGAGCTAAAAAATTAGAATTTTTCTGAGACAAAAATCATCGAAACCGGTCCAGTTTTTCTTTCAGAAAAATGTGGGAAACAAAACGTCCAAAAGAAATGAAAAAGTCGCAGGGGAAAATGCTGGTGTATTACTTTCTATGTTCGTCCCCGACGTTAATTCGAGTGCCGAGTATATGGCTACCTTATGGTATCGTCCCATGTAATATACAATTATGTACATCTACACACACATTGCTTGTTTTTTACTACGCTATAATTTCAACACCTCAACCCTCCACCGACATCGTTTTTTTAGGGTAACTTTTATGCAGCTGTTAATCATAGAATCGTGTTGCAATCGTACCATCTCACAGCTTAGTTTGTTTACGAGGAAGTTCACTCGGAAGTTGGGTGGGGTGTAGTTTCTTTTCAGCGAATTTCGTTTAACCTATGCTATATAATGCTTGCTGCCAATAGTCATAGCCAGATTATGTACTTGAGAATTCGAAAGACAAGGTTCATTTCTGACTGAAATAGGCCTAATTAGCCTATGCATAACGTGTTGACTCATATCCGCTTCGGACTTGTGAAACCCGTTGTACCTAGTTAATTAGGACACTGCTTTTGTAGTTAGCGTACTGATAAAAGTGATCTAGGCTAGGCCTGAGTTATATTGCATTAAATTTTTATGTAGTATAGCAATTTGTAATTGTTACATCCTGGTTGATTTGTTAGCGTTGTTGTAGATTTTCACAAACCTGCTCGGCTCCAACTTGCCCTAACTTACCCATACATAGTGGACCGACCTCATCTGAATTTCTGGGCTGCACTACTGCGTACTGCCACCAATGGACCAAGTGGTGTACCTGCTGCTTGGTGATGGACTGCACCTAGATGGGCCAAACATGGCACTCACCTGATTGGTCACCCACCACGTTTCAAAGTTCATGCTGCAGATTTGACATAGAACAAGTCACACATGCTAGAGTGGCCCAGATCTGCAAGCACGCCAGCCTTACTGAGAAGAACAACAATAAAATTCTACCAAAATAAGAAACAAAGACTGATTGTGTGCTTTTATACAGCAAAAGTAAAACCACAGCAAAAGAAACCAAGCAACAACTCGATAGAAATTCACAAAACTAAACTATGCAAATTCCAGCCCCCCCCCTCCCTTTCTCTCCCC
>LQNS02277221.1:7120985-7132175 GCA_001587735.2 Parhyale hawaiensis | reverse complement strand
TTTATGAAACTTGCATGAGTTGTTAGGTAGCTACATCAAGAAGAATAAATGACCAAATTTTTGTAATGATCCGTTTGTTTGTTCATTTGTATGTCACTGTTTTTATTTTATACTTGTTAGCACAATAACTCAAAAAATAATGAATGGATCTTTATGAAATTTAAATGAATTGTTAGTAATGTAAAAGACATAAATGATTAAATTTTGGTGCAGATTGGTTGGTTCGTTTGTATGTTTGACTCATTTTTGTCACAATGTTTTTAGCAACATAACTCAATATTATTTTAAGTTATGAATGGATCTCCAAAAAATTACCGAGTCTGTTAAGACTGTTGAAGGGCTCAAATGATTAGATTTTGGTGTTGATATAAAGAAAATCATAGTTTCAGAACCAATTTTATTTTTTTCTAACCGTTGCATTGCTTGGCGGAGGTATGTGCTCTCAGAATGCTCTAGTTTATATAGCTGTCTCATTTCCCAATTTCTTTGCAAGTGGGCGTCTGATAATTAACAACTGTACATAGCCAGATACCGGTATTCCAATAGTATATTTGCAGGAAAATTTGCAACTTACTTGGCACAATTTTTTTAATTTATATGTTCATAGACAGGATACATGCACCTACTGTTGATATAGTTCAGACCGTTTAAAACATTGATGATTTTGTACGACGAAGTTTGAAGACCTGTAAGAGAGCTACAAGGAGCTGGAACATGCGCAAATTCACCAGAATAAAAACTGTGTTCTTCATTGGTACCCCAGACTGTACCTATCATGCAATGACATGCATACCAAGCACTGTGATAAGAAGTGTGAAACAAGTTCAAAGTTAGACAGCAAATCTACATAACTATGACCTTTGCAATAGCACGTTAAAAAATGAAAGCTTGGCTATGGTTAATCCCTACTGAGATTTCATCGAAAATACTGTGATTTTCTTCTAGCTAATTGTGAAAGCGTATCGGTGATGCGCACGCAGGAACTAAGGAAGGTACACAGGGAGGAACTAGCAGAATTATAATATGATTTATTATTTCTCATGAACCGAGTATCCCTCAGGTGATACTAAGGATTTGTTAACTTAATGCTAGTACAGCATGTGTGCTGCCATGAATGCATAAGGTTATAGAAGTGCTAACGAGAGGTTTGGAAACACAGCTTACTCCTATGAACTGATCCAGCTTGTGGCAGCTAGGCTGAGCTAGCAGTACATAAGTTGGTATTCAGTACAGTACGCCACAAAAAATTATTAAAATGTTAACAGTCAAGTCAGCTTCCTCTGCAAGTGTCACTAAGCAAGTTACGGATATCTCTTCATGTTTGGAATAAAGTAAAACTGAGACAACAGTGCACTTTTCTGCTACTTCTGGGACACAGTAACGCATTCAGATAGGTGGGTGAGCGAACGTGTTTATATTAATGACGTGTGAACTCTGCGTAAGCCATGACAATCATCTTTGGGTTACAGTGTACCCTTGCCTAACCTCTCGGACCTGAGTGACATTGATGCGAGAAATAACCTTCAATTGCATTCAAATAATTGCTATAGACACCAACTTAACATCTGCTCTATTGGATCGGCTACCATTACACTTTTTGGTGAAAGAATAGAATACCTAGATCATTGGCTGTAGATGGACCAACAGGCCCATTTAAAGAGAGCATCCGGGACATACACTTTGGCCCTTAATGAGTTATTGCCATTAGTTTAGAATCATGGAAACTTCTGGGAGAGAAAAAAGAATGAGAAAATAATGAAGTCAGGTAAGGAGTTGATCGCGCAAGCACAATTAAATGCTGCAGATCCGGGGAGAATAGAGGTGTTAAGTTAGTTGGGGCATGAAATATGGAGTACGGTCGCTTAGAAGCTTTGGCCGTTAGGAGTTTGGTACTCCTGGCGGGGGAGTTCGCAACTGTGGAAGATGTTGCTTCCAATATTTGTCGAGACAATTTTTAAATGCATCGATCAGCTCTGCACAACAGCTTCTATGGTATTCTGTCCCAAATGCTCACTGTGAAGTATGGGTAAAACTGTTGGCTGAGAGTAATTCTTCAATCTTTATGCTTGAGTTTCTGGCCATTGTTTCTTAAGCAATCATTTACATCTCTCTCAAAGAGTTCTGTTGTAAGCAGCTATGTCTAGCATTCCATTTACTAATGAACACCTCACTTGTGAACAAGAAAAACAAGGGACTCTGTGAGCAATGTCTTGCCCAGTGAGTTTTGAGGGGATGAAATATGTCATTTTTTACCTACATTGTCAGTAGCTGTGTTTCTCATCAAGTGGTTTGCAATAAAAGTACGTAGTTCTTAAGAATGGTTTCTGCCTGTTCAGCAGGATTACATTGTAGCTGTATCAAAGCATTTATTACAGTTTTACTCTCGAGAAATAGTGTCGTTTCTAAGAATGAAAATAATGCAACACTTACATTATCGTCATTATGCTTTTATCTCAGAAGACAAGTATATATATATAATCCTCCTGTGCTAATTCCTCATTTTTTGCAGTATTTCTGGAGCGTGACGATATTCCTGGTGCTGGAGCTCATCATAGCCATAGCGTTCATGATATTCCCATGGAAGGCACGTGAGGTTGTGGAGCTAATATTGTCTGAGCGTCTCATTGAGGACTACAGAGAAAGTGAAAACACCAAAGATCTTGTGGACGCTCTTCAGATGAATGTGAGCTGCTAATTACTTCTCTTTCTCTAGTATCATAGTAGTATGTTATGCCTTTCCTCTGTTATTCTTCTTTTGCATCACCAGGGAATTCTGCATGTTGTAAGCTCCTGATCAAAAGTCTAAGATTACTTCAAAATGTAAAAAAATAACGTTTTAGTGAAAAATAAACTCCTTCAACTAGGGTTCAGCAATTCTTAAATGTAGAAGGTGAGAAAGACAAAAAGTACCTACCGTTTCAATTTATTTAGAACTGTAATATTTTTCAAATAATGGGATTTTTCAGCTGATGAAAATTGTACAGTATGTTACCTCTCATTATGCAAATACAATTTTTTTACTTATTTTTCAAGATAAATGTCGAACATTTTAAATGTTGATAGTTAAATGCACAGGTATGTTGTAACTATAAAAACAATTAGAGAAAAATAAAACAGAACCAGTTCCCACGTTGTGGCAACATTTGCTTATTGCACTGGGTTGTGCTATTGTGCCAGATTATGCAACATCACTCTCTAGTGAATTGGGCAAGAAAAGTGGTCTAACCAGTGAAGAAAAGATCAAAGTGACCTCTTATTGGCTTCTGGTAAGACAACGCTCGAAGTTTCCAAGGAATTACAGCGTGATGACCAAACAATTAAGGCTTATGGAATTGAAGGTAAGGTCAACCGGAAAACTCTGGATAAAGTCTCGACGAGGATTTTGACTGCTCGGGATATGCGACATTAGAAGGTTTCTATGGCTAGAAAACAACTTTCTACAAGTAAGGCGATATGTGAATACTGGAGCCCTAATACTAAGCAGAAAGACAAGATGTGAGGATCTGCAGAAGCTAGGGAAAGTGAAAAAGGCAATTAAACGACCACTTCTAACAAAAACTCATGAAGAAAATAGGTGTAAAATGGGCTGAAGAGAACATGAAAACTGATTTCTCCAATGTCATATTTACTGACGAATGCAGAGCTGCTCTTGATTTTCCAGTTGGATGGGCGTCTGGTTGGGTCCTCCATGACCGACCTCAACAGACACGGCGTAAGCGTCAACAAGGTGGTGGAGGTGTAATGTTTTGGGCCGGGATAGTAGGTGACACTCTTATTGGTCCATTTGTAGTGGCAGAAGGAGTTAAACTGAATGCAGAAAGGTACTGCCAGTTTCTTGAAGCCAACTTGATTCCATGGCTTGATGGGCGGACTATCGCACGCAGATCCAAATTGGTATTTCAACACAATAACCCTCCCTCTCACCAAGCACGGTATACTGCTATTTGGCTTGCAAAAGGAGGATTTAAATCGAAAGGATAATGACCTGGCCAGCGTATAGCCCCGATTTCAAACCCATTGAGAACCTCTGGGCAATGATCAAAAGGAAGGTCTATGAAGGTGGTCGGCAGTTTTTGAGCAAAGTAAGCCAGTATAATGCAGTAAAAACAGCTGCAGATTCTATTCCACCATCTGAAATATCAAACTTGACAAAGCCTGTTGATGAAAAATGGAGGTTGCCATGTTCAAGATTAACTTGTTATGTTTACCACTACTGAACAGTTATTTCAGTGTTTATTCTATTGTTTTGGTTTATAATATCTTTGTTTTGGACGTTTAATGAAAATGTTCCTGTTCACTTATATTTATTTCCTCTTTATGACATTTTTATTAACTACAGTAGTTGCCCAATCTGAGGTAACATTAAAAAACTTGCTTGCTAATAAGCAAATTGTATGATAAACTTAGCAAATGGCTAAATATTTATTTTACAAGTGCTGTTTACATTTGCAACATAGCCATGCATTTAATTAATATTGATATTTCATAGTTAGAAACTTATCATGAAAAATAAAGTAAAAAAAATTGTATTTGCATTATCAAAGGTAACAAACATACTGCAAGACCACAAACAGAAATGGTAGGTAACCTCTCTACAAGGACGTTGAGGTGAGCAAAGTATGAACTTAGAAATGAGTACCTGCTGCCTCCATTCTTGTTGATAACTTCAAAAATTCTTGGTGACATACTAGAAATGAGGGTTTCCTTGAGGGTTGGAGGAACGATGTCCCAGCTCCTGCAGATGGCATCACGAAGTTTGTTTACTGTCACAAGTTGTTTACCATTTTTGTAAACATCTCTTCATTTTCTTGCTATCTATCTCCAAAAATTATCTATTGGGTTTAATAAATCTGACGAACATGCTGGATGACGTAGAACAAGGATCCCATTTTCTTGAAAGAAGGTCATAGTCTGGCGGGTTGTGTGCACTGCTGCATTATCCTGCTGGAAAAACCATTCATCACCACACAAACGGGGGCCCTCCGTCGACATAGATGATCTTTGTAACATGCCGAGTTAACCAGCAGCTGTTCATTGGCCCTGCACCTCCTGAAGCTTTGTTGCTCCCCTGTAGGAAAAAGCATCCCACACCATAATGGAGCCTGCACTGCTGTGACGCTTGAAAAATATTTCAGCAGGCATCTCTTTGTCATGCTAGTACCGTTGGCAGTGATCAGGGCCATGCAAATTGAACTTTTTTCGTCAGAAAACAAAATTTTAGACCACTTTTCAATGTTCCATGTTTGGTGCTCTCAAGCAAATTGTAAACTATCCACTTTGTGAAGCAGAAACAACCGAGGACCTTTCAGACACTTTTTGTTATTCATGCTCTTATGTCATAAGTACTGCCTAATGGTTATTGAACTGCAATGAGCATCTGTGAGTGCCTTGATTTGCCTCTAAGACCTTCCTCTGTCCTGGGAAACAACCCAGTTAGTTCTACTCAATGCAGGGGAAATTTTTGTTGGTCTACCACTAGTTTTTGCTGTTTTATAGCTCTCAGGGTCCTTTAGGAAGTTGCAAATCACAGTTTTACTGCGGTGAATCTCATTTGCGATTGCACGTTGCGACAAGCCTTGCTTCTGCAATTCAACAATTCAACCACGTTCTAATTAAGGGAATTTGCTTGTTTTGGGCATAGTGACTCCTTCACACTATCAGTGCAAGCCTATAACTGATGCGCAACGCCGGAAATTACCCTGGAACTGAACATTACCCTGGTCATATAATTTTGCTCAACTGGATAACTCATTATTTGACAGAAATGTACATTTCTCAATAAATTGTTACAGCATGTACCTATTTTTCGTCTTTCTCACCTTTTACTTTTATTTACTGATCCCTAATCGAAGGTGTTTATTTATCACTAAAACTTTTTTTTTCTGACATTTTCAAGTGGTCTTAAACTTTTGATTAGGAGTTTATTAGCTTGGTTTTGCAACTGAATTCTATCCATGTTGCCTTTGTTTCCTAATGTAGGTACTGTCCTTCTTAGACTTTTTAGTAGGGTTGCTGAGTCAGATGGGCAAAATATATCTCCGACTTGTAGATTTTGCTAGTTACCAAGTCTGACCCCTGACCCTGTGACCCTACTCTGTGGAAATCACATAAAATTAGGTCGCGTTGTGTATGTCGCCCAATGTACATAAATGTGCTATTGATGAACTCACTAAAGTCATAGCTTGTGAGACCAATGGGACAGCCAACAGCAAGTTACTTCTGCAGTGCATGCAATCAGTTCCAGTACGGTCTACAACAGAACCCAAAAAAAGTTATTAACGAATCTCGATGAAAATTTGCAAGAACTGTCTGGATGGACAAGAGGATCTACTTGTCGAAGGTGTTTGAGAAAGTGATGGCTTGTTAGTTGGTAGCTTTGGCTGAGGTTGCTGGACTGCTGCCTAATGGTCAGTTTGCATATAGAAAGGGCTTGGGTTGCTGTGACGTTTTATTGTTAGTGTTGCACCGTCTACAGTTGGCCCTTGACCAGCGTTTTGAAGCATACGTTCAGTTGGACTTGTTGCGGCGTTCGACAGGGTCAACCACATGGGTCTGTGAGACAATGGGAGTTGTTTGGTGCAGATGGTAGGGTTTAGTCAATCATTCATAATTTTGTTTCTCAGAGTGTGTCCATAGATGGTTGTTTGAGTGCTTCTGTTGCAGTGGTTTTGGGCATTCCTCAGGGTAGCGTACTTGGCCCACTACTGTTAGTTCTGTACAGGAGCGCCATGCTTTCTTCACTGGAAAACACAATGTTCAACTAGCTGACCATTCCACTTTGATAGCTGTGATACCGAATAGCACTACCTATGTTTAATGTTGTCGCTCTGTCTCTAAATCAGGGGCGGGGAAACTTTTTGACTTGTGGAGGCCAAATGGACTGCCAAAAATATTACCCGATGCATGCATGTAAAACATGAATAGAAAAAATAACTTCAGTATTAATGCTTACCTTCGCCGTTAGCGGGAACATATTTGCTGCAGCTATGCAGTACTAGAATGAATCGTGTATTAAACATTGAAAATGGGCCGATATCTATACGGCAGTGTTTCCCAAACTGTGGTGTCGCGTAACCCTACACCCCTGAGCGCGATGCACGAAGGTACGCCACGCACCCCCTGCTTATTTTCTAGTCAACATGCAGATAGAAAATTTTGCAAAATTCAATTAAAGGAAGACTTACATAAAGTGGTATAGAAAAAATTTCCGAGAAAATATTGAAACTGTAGGCTAACTGTGGTCAAAGTAAGATTGTGTTAATTCATGTTAAGAATGGTACAATATAATGAATTAGATGTTCCTCGGTGTGAAATATATCGGTTTCATGTGCACTTGAAACTAAGGTCATGACTCTGTAGCCAATCGCTACCATTACTGATATTTTAAACTCCACTTCAGTTTACGTCAGAGGTTAGAGGAATTGCATCATTCTTTCTGTAACCACCGTCCTTAACACATGTAGGCATCTGCCTTGCAATTGTAATAAGTTTCGTGTATAAACTCAACGATATGTTGTTGCAAGAAACAAAAATATACACCAGTGGTGCATTTTAAAGCAATTTCTATGATGACAGCCTGCCCTTATACTCCGTCTATTTGTGTATTTTTATTTTGTTCCTAACCACCGAAATCCAGCAACAGTACTATAGAAATGTAGATTGATGCAAGGATAAGGTTCAAATAAAAGACTAGTACACAAATCTTGAATCAAAGTTGCCTATGCAGTTCTATAGTTTTAATGCCATTATATATTCAAAGCTTTATATATTATTATTTCAACTTATTAACCAAACTGCGTCATTATGCCATTGTTTTATATATCTAGAATGGCTTAAACTTTCTATAATTGAATTATACCTCAAGCTTAAATGTTTCATCTTCTTCTATCAAACACAAAACTTTTTCTATTCTACATTAATTCTACCTAAACTTTACCAAAGCAAACCACCAACTTAAGTTTGTCGCAAACTATCATACTTTTGCTATGACACGTACCCCTGATCATTCGCTAAAACGTTCGAAGACTGGTACACTTGAAAAAAAAATTGGGAACCACTGCTACACGGTATCAAAGATCCCAAAATGAATAACGGGCCGGGTGCCGCCCACGGACCGTAGTTTGCCCATCTCTGCTCTATCTAAATAGTGGCTCATCGAGCGTTAGTGCATGGTGCTGCCCCTGGAGTAGGAAGCTGAGTGTGGGCAAGACAAAGTCTATGATTATCAGTCGGTTGCGGACACTTTTACCCCCGCATCCACCTCTGAAAAGAGTTGACACTGTGCTACAGAAAGTCTAGCTCTCTGGAAATTCTTGCTGTGCTCTTTGGTGAGAAGTAGACGTCTCGTGTCATGTGCTTTGAGTAAGATTTGTTTTCCGCGCAAAGTGTAAACTGAAGTCAGTGATGGGAGCGTTTTCTGTCGATGCTTTTATGCATTTCTGCTGCCTTTGTTGAAATATTGCTCACCAGTCAGGGCTTCTACTGCAGCCAGTCACTTGCGATGCTGGACCGACTTGTTAGCTCTGCCATTGGGCTGTGTGCTGAGAGTGCTCTGGTGAATCTGTCCCATAGGCGGAGGGGGGCCTCCCTGTGTGTGTTTTATGTATGGGGTGTATAACAGCGAGAGACATCGGTTGTTGTTTTCAATCCCTTCTTTCCAGGTCTTTGGGAGAAACACAAGATCTGCGGTTAGTGCCCACCTATTTACATTGGTGGTGCACTTAACCAGTTCAGTCGGTGATGTCTACCCCGGTCTATTTTGACCTGGAATTTGTTGTCGAGATTCGTGTTCGGCCTTATGGATCCACAAGCGTTTAAGTCAGCTCTTAATGGTTTCTTGATTGATTTTCATAGCTGCTCTTGGGTTGCCTATGGTCGCAAAAAGCTTCATTTGAGTTTCATTACCTGACCGTGGAGGCCCGGACGTGTAGTGTTAACGATGATAATAATAATAACTGACCAAATTTTGTTGATAATTTATTCATCCGTTTGTGTATTTGTCTTTTTTCTTGCTAGAATAGAATTCAAAAAAGTTATGGATGGATCTTCACGAAATTCATGAGAGCTAATATAAAAAGTTGCAAGGAACAAATGACCTAATTTTAGTTGTCAAAAAGACATCCTGGATTCTGACCCGATTTGACTCCTTCGTTAGTATTGCATCGCTTGGCAGAGGTATGCGCTCTCAGCGGGCTTCTCCAGTAGATAGAATGTCATGTAAATTTTCCAACCTAACATTGTTGCACCTGTGACCTGTCGCGTCAGTCTGAGCTCTATGTTAATCGGCTTCGACCTCCCCCTGCCCTCTCCGTAAAGCGCAGTGGTTAGAGAACATTCTGTTGCCAGCTGCAGCATCGCCACATCTGTGCTGCTGCCGAACTCCCTAGTGCGCCGCAGCCCATATGATCTCAACATCTTGCGCCCGTTCCTTCATCCCCATCTACAGTGATGTCGTCAGATATGCAAGAAACTTATATATAAGTGAGAAGTGCATCATATTTGATGGATTGACCCCCGCAATAGGTGGACAGTTCCGCTAGTTATGTTCACCTAATCTGTACGGTATTACGGACGTAGTGCCTCCAGAGGGACCTCATAGGTTGCTGTGGCGTCAGCCCAGCCATCGTGCCTACTATGCTCCTTTCGCTGCTCATACTCTCTCTCATTATTGCTTTTGCTAGCTTTCCTCTTCTTTCCCAGCTTTCTGTTGCCATTGTTCAGCTCGACATGCTGCCTGCCTTTCCTCCCTTTGGAACGCGCTGTGGGAAGGGAGCCTGACGCTGGGAATATGACTAGTGTACTCGGCCGTAAAAAACAACGGCGCAGAATATGCATCTGTACCCCGTCAATGACCTATTGTTATGTTATAGTTAGGAAGTTTAAGCCTCAGTTTCCGAGCAGAACGATATCACAGAGGAAAGAGCAAGGGATATATTGTATGCCCAGAGGAACGGGGAACCCATGCACGAAGGTGTTCCCACACAGGTTCAACGCGCATGGGAACAGCAAGTCAGGAAAGAAGAAGAACAAAATAAAGTATGAGCCAGTATGAGTATGAAATCGGGAAGGAAGCAAAGTGGGCACGAAAAAGAGGCGTCCCGAAGGCCTAGCTAATGGCTGAGGTAACCTACACGGGTCCCCTGGGGTAGCCTGTCCCCATAACAAGGGATGGGTCAATGACCTATTCCGGTGGTCATGATACAGGAAAAAAGATGCATTGCATATACGAGATGTACAGCCTGATCTTATCACAAGATAATAAAGATTCCATTTCAGCAAATATATAGTACCTATCTATTGTTTTTAAAGAACAGTCCCAACTATCGCAAACGAAGCAAGTGTGATTATTATATGACTCCTCTCTCAGGTGTAGCCATGATATAGCAGTGCAGGGTGATTGATATATGTCTAGCTCAGGGACTCTGTTGAAGCTAATTTTTTCGAAAAATTATCTCACAGCAACTGGAAAAACTGTTTTACTGAAAGGAACGAGCGTTGCCAGACTGTCGATTGTGGGACACTTCATCTGACAGAAGACAGCTTCATGTAGATGAGAAACACCTGGAGTTCTCGAAGCAGAGACTCTGGCAAGCAACTATTTTATGAATAGATTGTCTAATTGCCACTATGTGTCATCTGCCTTTGCTGCCAGCATCAAGTTAGGTACCTATCTTTGCACTTGTGAAGTTGAGCTTCTTTGTAAAGGCTGGACTCTTGTTCATTGGTGGGTCGAATTTCAGCCTGTCCTATTCCCCATACAGGAGGAGGAGTAAGAAAATTCGCCTTGAGCTAACCGAAACGTTAGTTGAGGCAAAAGTGCAATGTTTAGACACCGGATGGAAGTTCAACTTCCACTAGCCTCTTGCCCCCGTGGGCGGATGGCTCTCACCCACTTTAGCCTGTCTGGGGTCAACCAACCGGTGTCTAGGTCTCAGAGACCCTAAAAACGCTCAAAATTTGAGTAATACGTAAAAAAGCAAGATACGCATCGTTGGCCGGGCCGCCTATATAAGGCGAGGAGGCCGCTCTCCCTTCAGTTATAGAGCCGCGTGTAAAGACTCATAGAAATGGGGGAGGAGGAGGATGTGGAAGTTGAACTTCCATCCGGCGTCTAAACAATGCACTTTCGCCTCAACTAACGTTTCGGTTAGCTCAAGGCGAATTGTTTAGAGCCTACTGGAAGTTCAACTT